>VXBI01002490.1:70712-98726 GCA_013397375.1 Toxostoma redivivum
CATGGTGTGGGTGATGCCAGCAGGGTGAGGATGATGCCCATGGTGTGGGTGATGCCCATGGTGTGGGTGATGCCCATGGTGTGGGTGATGCCAGCAGCCCCAGCGTGCCCCCATGCTGTGGGAATACTGAGCATGGCTGGGTGGGTGCCTGGGGGATGCTCTCTGCACCCTGTGCTCTCTCCTCCCTGTGTTTTCCAGGGACATTTCACACACCACTGCCTGATGAGTTGACTTTATGTGGTGTAAGTCCTGCCAAAACAATTTCTTCCTGTTATTGCTGCTCCAGTTTTAAAGCAGTGATAAGAACCTTTTGCAGGGACCTGGTTTCTCCCAGGGGCTCTGCTGCTCTGACCTGGGAGCTTTGAGCAACAGTTCCCAGGGTGACTTTTCCAGTCCTTGAGTTAAATTTCAGAGTTAGATTTAGTGAAATGATTTAAGGAATGCCTGAGTATAATCTGTGTAGGGTCTGTCCACAGCCAGATGGATCTGCTTCATTTTGGGTGGTAATTCCTGTGAATTACCTCTTCAGTTTGTCATGGAGGTGGTTAATGAAGGGCAAAGATCTTGAAGACAAGGCTTGTGTTAAAATGAAAGCTGAGACAACGTGAGGCTGTGTTAAAACAAAAGCTGAGACAATGTGAGGCTGTGTTTGGATCTGGGCTGGAGTTGTGGGACCATCCCAGGTCTCTTCAGCTGATTCCTCTTGTCACACCATTTTGTTTTCATTCCTGCAAAGGCAGATTTTTAAGACCAGACCTTAAATATTTCAATGGGAATGAGGGTGGATCTTAAACCCCCTTCTGCTTGGTTTTTAATTAGTTTTGAGTGAACAAACGGAATATGAAGCAGAGCCACCAGAAATACAGAATCCTAGAATAGTTTGGGTTGGAAGGGACCTTAAAGAACATCTTGTTCCAAGCCCTGGATGGAGCAGCTTCCCCTGGAAGGTTTGTAGGGCTGTGCCAGGCAGTGCTGGCTCAGCTGGGGTGAGTTACAATAAAGGAATAATTCCGGGTTTCCCGGTGGCAGACAGTGCTGGGAGGGCTCTGGCTGCTGCTGAACAATCAGGATTGAATGGCTGCAATCCTCAGAGAGGAGGAAGGGAAAAACAGGAACAGAGGGAGGGAGTCACTGGGGTGAAGTGTTGTCCCTGTGCTCAGGGTGACAGGGATGTCCCAGCACCTCAGGGCTGGAGGGCGAGAGAAATGGGGGCACAAAAGCCCCTTGAAAATGCAAATATTTGAAGCATGAGGGTTGTGGAGGGAGCTGAACTCCTCAGCTGGGCTGTCCAGGGACCTTTGGCCAGGTTTGGTGTTGGGAATTGTGTAAATCAGTTGGATGTGCTGCAACAAGAGCCAGATCTTCTCTTGTGACCCTTGAGGGGTTGATGTTTTCTGACTCTGGGATGCAGCAGCAGTGCCTGTCATTCTCCAAGGGCAGGAATTCCTCTGTGCCCTTTCTCTGGTCTGTAATTGCTCCCTGTGACTTCTTGCCATAATAATTAAAGCAAGGATTTAAATAAACTTTTGTAAAGATAATGAGTTGCATTAGGTAGAAATATTTGTGTAAAATAGAAATAAATAAATGACATAACCCAGCCCATGTTTGACACAGCTAGAAGCAGTTTTCTCCAACACACAGATTATTCATAATTGCTCCTTAATGAAGTTCTTGCCTCTTTCCTCTGAAGGGTTTGCCCTTGTCCAGAGCACAGGTTCTGTGAAGTTTTATGATCCAGGCTGGCATGTTTGTACTCCTTAAAGCTCCTCTGTGATCAGTGGGTTTTGCAGCCATAAGGGATGAGGGCAATGCCACAAAAAAGCTCTGTGGGAAATCCAGGGAGTCTCTTGCTGTGATTCCAGGCTGGAGCATCATCCCTGATAATGACTCTGTAATCTCTGCAGACACCTTGCTTTGATTCCTGCAAAGTCTCACCTTTATTTACAGCTGCAGTGTAAATGTGTTCATTAAGACAGTTTGAAAAAGAAGAATTTTATTTTTTTTTTGGATGAGCTTTACTGCAGGCATGTGAATTGATTGCTGGATGCTCCTTGAGGCTCTGCTCAGATGCTCCAAAGCTTTGCTTCCCTCAAACACACCTGGATTTAGGTGGTGTTGGAGACCTTCCCTGGCTCTTTCTATCCCCTCTGCTGCATGAGGATAACACGTGGCAAGAATGAATATTGAGATCCCTAATTTCAGTTTGGTTTAGGCACATGTTGGGAAAATCTGATTTTGGTGTTAAAGGCACAGCTTTCCCCTGGGAGGGAGCTGGGTTTGGGGGATCTGGGAGCATTTCCTGAGCCTGCAGGAGGGTTTCTGAAGGAGCAATTTGGGACAGGATCTTCTGCAGGGTCCAGCCAAGCAGCCTTCAGACTAATCTGCTCTTTTGCTGGTGGTAGAGAGTTGGGGTTCAGCCTCACATGGCTGAAATTGTGATTTCTAACTGTGGAGGTTTGAACACCACATTTTTAGCTGGATAAAAACCAGCTGGGTTTGGTGTGGTGCCTGTTGAGCATTGCTGTGAAGATGGGTAAGAACTTTGAGTTCCTGAGTTGGAAGGGACCCACAAGGATCATTGGAGTCCAACTCCTGCACAGGACAACCCTCAAAATCACCATATAATAATATAATCACCATATAATAATAATCACCAGCTCCCAGATGAGAGACTTAATTAATTTATCTCTTCCTTTGCACTTTTTCTGCTTGTACACCAAGGGAGGGGCAGCTTGGGAGGGAAGTCCAGCACAGGCTTCTGCCAGAGTTGAAACAAATGAAACATGGGTGATACCTTGACAAAAATTTCAGTGGGTTTCATTGATTTTCATTGGGTACTTCATTCCTGCCCTCCTGGGCCTGTCCTGTCCCCCCTGGGGCTGTGGGACAGAGGGTCACTGCCTGACCTGTGTTTGTATCCACAACAAATGAAGCCAGGGATGTGTTCCTTGCAGCCCTTCCCAACTGCTCTGGCTTTCAGGGAGATTATTTCTGGCATGCTCTGTCAGGTTTCTTGATTTTCTTGCTGCAGGTAGTTGTGAAACAGCAGCTGCTCTGCAAGTGCCACTGCTGGGCTGGCACTCGTTTGCCTGCTCCTGTGGGGAACAGGGAGAGTGAATTAAGGACAGACAAGAAAAAAGGGATTAAAGTCAATGGAAGATCCCTTTGGTTCTGTGGGAATTGAGTTTTGCTCAGATTTTCTGCTGGACAAGCCCATATTCTTGATTTTTTTTTTGTTCAAGCACGTCTGTTGTTTCCTCAGAAGGAGGAAGGGGTCACTTTTTCCACACTGCTGACGTGAGCTGTGAATCACAGTGCTTTTGGGAAGGTGCTGTCACTGGCACCAGGCACCTGTCAGAATATTTGCTGCCTTCACCCCCTGTCCTGAGGCATTTTGCAGCCTGTGTGCCAATGTTTGGGTCTGACCACAGCTCAGAATGCACTGCTGCTGCTTCTGGAGGGGGTGGGCAGGAAGGATTGCCTGCTTAAAGCTTTGGATTTCCAGGCAGTGCTGCAGCCTATGGATGGGAGGTGATTTTACTACAGGAAGGAAATGTGTCAGCACGTAGCAGAGATCCACACACGGCCTGGAAGCCAAGGGGGCTTTGCCTTGGTGCTCCAGCCCCGAGAAAGGCACAGCTCTGGAGGGCCATGCAGAGAGCTGAGCAGGTTTTGGGGATGCTGGCAGTGCTGGGGAGCTCCTGGCAGCTGGGGCTGCTCCTGCAGCAGCTGAGCAGGGTTTGAAACCCAGCTCTGAAACCCTCCACAGGCTGCACATCCTCGCAGAACTCGTATCCTTGTCTTTCCCAAGGATTTGCAGCCTCATGCCCGGCTGCTGTGGAGCTCCAGGGCTTTCCAGAGCTGTGGAATTGTGTCACTGCTGCTCAGCATTGCCTGAACACTGTCACCCATAAAGAATTTAGGTTTGTGTGACACGAGCTGGCAAATCAAGATGTTGTTTTTTGCCTGATGGCAATGTTTGGATATCCACACTGTGCAATTTCCTGCAGAAACCAGATATTGCCTGCACGTGTTCTCAGAGTATTTGTGTTTTAAAGCCTGGGTGAAGCTGCAGGTGTGCTGGGCTCATCCTTGGATCTGCACCTCACTTTGAGGGTCACTGGTCCTGTCCTCCCCTGCTTGTGGCTTTTGTGTAAACCTTTGCCACACATGGCAATAAATTTATGTGCTGTCGAAAAGGAGACATTGGAGAGACTATAGAATATACAGAATATAGAAAAGGGTGAAATAATGCATAGAACACAATCCCCAGCTCCTTGTATAAAGATCCAGGGTTTGTTCCATAAATAGGGACAAAGGGAACCTTTAGCTGCTCCTGCTCTGCTGAGTTTGGATCCCTAAAAAAAAAGGGGTGAGCACCCTTGGGGAGAGCAGGGTGGGCAGGCAGAGGAGACAGGGCTGTGGCCACCTGTGCCTGCACAGCCCCATGCCTGTGGCCAGGGGCAGGAGATGAAAAGCTCATCAGCAGTGATGCTAATTGGATGCAATGCTGGCTGCCAGTGGAGCGTGGCTGGCTCGAGCAGCTCTGGGGCGTGAGCAATGGGAGCTGACAGCTCCTTTTGCAGGACAAAGCCACGCTGGGGACACCAGACAGGGGCTGTGCTCTGTCCCTGCACCTCGGCTGGGTTGCTTTAGTGTCCCTGTGGGATCATCCTGCTGAGCTGCCTTTGATGGATTGACACATTTGAAGCCTTGGGTTAGGAGGTGAGGGCCAGGCTGGGCTGTGTCAGAGTCTGGGACATCCCTTTGGGATCCAGAGCTGTGAGACCCTGTCAGGGGCTCTGAGACCCTGGGATGATCCCAAAACATCTGTGGGGTTGATTATAGCCCTTGGAACAAATCACCAGCTTTAGATGAGAAATTAAAAGTCACAGGAGTTTAAGCAGTGTTATCATAAAGTGAAAATATAGATTGTAGGATTTTTGGGAATGGGGATTTTAGAACACAAGATGGAGGAAAAAGCACGTGTTTGGTCTTTCTTTGTTCTTCTTCTTCATCTCCATTTTCTATTGTGGAGCTGGCACTTTGGGATTGGTTTAGAGCAGAAGTTCACTGTCTAACATAGATGATGGGAATTGGGAAATAATTGTAAATATTGTGTAGTTTGTGGGATAAAAGATAACAGTGGCCTGAAGGGCAGAGAGTGTGCCATGGCTGCCCTGCCAGACAGACCTGGCTGGGCTGAGAGAAAATATTCCAGATAAGAAAAGAATAAACAACCTTGAGAGTGAAAACTAAAGAGCTCAGATTGATTCCAGCTCGGGCACACGAACTGCCAGACAAGAACTTTTACACATCTGGGGAAAAACCAAAACGGATTCCAAGACCTGTGGGATCATCCTGCTGAGCTGCCTTTGATGGATTGACACATTTGAAGCCTTGGGTTAGGAGGTGAGGGCCAGGCTGGGCTGCACAAATGCAGGGTAACTCAGCAACAGCAGAATTGTCACCAAGTTTGGGCTGCAGCCATCACCCACCCAGCCCTGGTTCCTGCAGAGCATCTCTCTGTGCCAGCCTGGGCTCAGCCCGTGCTGCTGGCTGCTGTGCAGGGCTCTGGGTGCTCATCAGGGGGATTTTTGGCTGTTGCTGTTGAGGGGGAAAGCAGCACAAAGGTGTCAGCCTGTCTAGGAGGCACCTTGTGACTTTGGAGTGTTCTGCACCAACCTTGTGAAATAAAAATGAGGTGCAGGCAAGTGTCAAAACACTAAAAGTTCTCTGTGTGGCCCCTAAAAGTGTTTTTCTGGGGTGAAAAACCCCAGCCTGAGAGCATGTGGCAGTCTCTGTGATTTTCTAGAAACACCAGAGTAGTTTTTTCATGTGCCTAAAGGCAATTTAGTGCAAAGCCACCAGCCTTCCTGAGATATCCTGGGATGCTGCCATGGGCAGGAGCACAGGAGGTGTCATTGGCCTGTTTGGGACATCAAACCTCCCAACAGCCAGCAACTGGGTTGATTTTATGGAAAAACAATAAAAAATGTAGAAAAAGTAGAAAACCAGAAGATTCTTCAAGGAATTGTTTGCTGCTGAGGGCAAAGATATTTGTACATTTGATACCTAAAGTGAGATTTGTCACCAATTTCAGAGCAGGGAAGGGAGATACCTCACCTGGTACTGTGCTTGGTGAGTTGGGTTTTCCACACTGAGGTGCTTGGGGAGTTGAGATCCAGCCCCAGCCCAGCCCTGTGCTGGTGTGGCTTTGTCCAGCTGCTCTGAGGAAAAGGGGGAAAAAATATAAGGTAAATTCCTCTCCTGCAGCTGTCTGAGAGGAACAAGTCACTTGGGAGCTGTTTGGAGGTAGAAATAGGGCTGGAGTGAGACAAGTGAGACAGTGAGGTGGAGGTAAGGTGTTCTTTGACATCATCAGGGAGTTGCTGAGGAACCTGCTGCAATAATCCTTGGAAATGTTTGGGCAGAGCGGGTTGCTGCCTGTGCTCTGAGTCTCTGCATGTGAATTTGGGGCTGGTGTTGGCTCCCAGCTCTTTGTTTCTAATCCTGCTCTGAATGTGCTGAGCCTAGATCAGCACAGAATCCCTGACTGGGAGGTCTGTGACTATGGCAGTACCCTCCAAACCTGACCCTCCTCTCCTCATCTGTGTAAGGTGGCACTCCTTTTCTCCAGTAGTAATTCCATGGCAAAGAGGAAATATAAATAAACTCCTCAAACAAAAGAAGCAAGGAAAAAAATAATTCTTTCAAACATTTGAGCAGGAACAATAGGGTAGGATATGCACTCTCTGGGGAGGGCTAATGGCTGAAACCGATAGGAGCACAGTGCTGCTGTGGTCTGTACCTAGCCCAGAGCTTGGCTCAGCGAGGATTATTTATAGAAAATGTTATGGCAGAAGCATGTGTGACCTGCAGGCTCCCAGTGAGGGGAAGAGCTTTCCTGTGCTGTCTCTGGGATACAATAGACAATTATTTAGACACTATCTTTGTCTCAAGATATAAACAATTCAATGCTGGCTACTGATTTCTGCTCTGATGTTCAGACCTTGCTTTCTTGCTTAGGGATTTGTGGAGAAGGCAAGGATTTTTAAGAAATGTCACAGCTGTCAAGTTCCTGAGGCATCTCTACCAAACTAATTGGGAATGCAGAGTAATAATGTCACAAGCACCACGAAGCTGTTGCTTGCCAAAAGATGGCAGCCAGTGGCTCAGTGTTGTTGAGCTGACATTAATGGGGTGTGGATGGGTGTAGACCCCTGAATCTGCCTGTTCTATTGTTTTGGCTCATCCCTGTGGTAATAAAGTACCTACAGCTGCTGCTGGATAGTAATTAAATGTTCTTACATATAATTAACTACTTTCAACTGACTGCTGAACAGCTTAAATAGTCTACATGTAATGGCAGATATTTTGGTATTAGAATGGTGACAGTTAGTGCCAAAAAGCTGGAGAAATAACAGCTCTTGTGCATTAAAACAACCTTGTGCTGGCAGATGAATTCTTCTTCAGGCTCCCTCCGTTTCCTGGGGGTCCCTGTCCATCCTGGGTGCCAATACCTGGATATCTTCAGGCCTCACCTCAGGTTTATTTTCTATAGAGCAGAAGAATTTAGAATTGCTAAAAAAGGAGGGGATGTGGAGGAGTGTGCACGGGGTGATGCTGCCGTGGCTCAATGAGCAGAGGGTGAATCTGCACCTGCAGCTCCTGGCTCAGCAGTGGGAGTCTGGAGGAACATTTAGCACAGGTTCAGTGCCAGAGGTGTGTGGGGCTTGGTCTGAAATCCACCTTCAGCAAGAACTGATCTGTCACGTGTGCACTGTTTCATTCCAGTTGTATTCCAGGGATTTTATATTTCTGTGTTTTTACCTCGAGCTTCTCCTGCTTGCTTTGCACAAGGAGCTGGCTCTCTCCCTTCCTTCCCCGTGTGTATAAAGCTGCTCCTGGCTTGGTGTGAGGTTTTAGCGCTCTGAGTGCTGAGCTGGTGCCCTGTTCAGCTGCCTGGCACCTCCCTGCAGTGCCAGCCCAGCTCCAGAGTGGAGCTGTGGTGTTTGCAGGGAGCTGCTCCCTGCCTGGCAGCACCAGCACCAGCCCAGTTTGTCTGACAGATGCAGTGGAGCAACTCTCCCTGGGCCACAGGCAAAATGAGTCTCCTGCTCTAATTTCATTGTGTTTAGCCACTGCACAAACTTTAAAGCTCCCTGAAATGGGAAGGAAGTAATGTTTAAATTATACATGAGTGAACTGATTTACTCAGCCTGAAGTTTTGAGTTCCGTCCTTATAAATCCAGGGCTGGAGCTATCAGTCTGTGCATCCATCCGTCTGCCTGGTGCAGATTGAATTAGCAGGAGCACAAATGCAGATCCAGGACTGTAAAAGCTTTGGCTTAAACCTGTGCAAACCATGTGGGGCAGATGCTGCTGCCACAGGGAACGTGTCATGTTTGCCTGGGGTTATCTTGTCTGGGAGTCTGCCCTCAGTGATGGAGGATTGCTGCAGGGTCCCAGGTGCCACTGGTGTAGTCACCATCCCTGGAAATATTAAAAAAGTGTGTGCATGTGACACTTGAGGACGTGGTTTAGTGGTGGTGGTGCTGGGTTGATGGTTGGATTCAATCTTTGAGGTTTTTTCCTAACCTTAGTGATTCTGTGATTCTAAAACTCGGTGTTTTGATAATATCTGCCCACTCCTGACTGGGAAGGGATTCAGACTGCTCCCCTGTCTGCCTCCTGCTCCTAATGAAGGGCTTTAGCTTCCTGTGGAAGGGATTTTGCAGAGCATGTGAAATGCTGGTTCAGTTCTGGTCGCTTCCTACAGGCACTGGCCCTGCTCCTTGGGGAGCCCAGCGCCGGAAAATCGTAACAGCGCTCACTGATGGCCTGGAGATCCCTTTTGCAGATGTTTCACCCAGGTCTCTCCTTCCACCTCTATTGAAATAAATGAACAATCAAGCTGCAGCACTGCCATGCCTGGCCGGGGCCCAGCAGCAAAACGTCCTCCTTGACCCACAAACAGAGGATGCTGGGTTTTTGTGGGGGCTGCAGTGGTTTGTGGGGTGGGGATCTGCCAGGTGGGCAGGACTTGCTCATCCCTGCATCCTCAGGGTGTGCTCTGTGAGCGAACACAGCTCTGCCCTCGGTCCTTGGATGCGGCACCCAGTGAGTCTGAAACGTCTGCAGAGACATAAACAGAAAGGGGGAGAAGTCACGATTCTCTCCCTATTTGTTTGACCTAAATACACTGAAGTAACTGTACCCCCATGAAAGAGATAATTTCCTGACGCTGGAGAGCTTAACATCTGTTTCCTCCCATTTTTTTGCAGTGGTAGAACACGGTAACGGAAGAACTGGCGGGGTTTTCTTTCCTCTTTTTCTTTTGTATAGCAAGAGGCGCTGCATGCTTGGGCTAAATACTCTCTCGGAGAGCAGACAGGTTTCTCTCAAGGGTTAGAGGATCATTTGTTCTCTATTTTCTCTCCTTCCTGCCTCCCCCCACCCCTCCTGGAGAGGAGCGGATACAGCGAAGCCCAGGCAGGACTTCCTTAGCTCGGCCGTGCCTTCTGGCAGGCTGCGCCGCGTGCCCTCGCCCCAGCACCCCCCTTCCCCGAGAAACAATGGCCAAAGGCTCCTTCTTGTTTGTTATTTTGGATCGTGCAGAGGAAGAGCCGAGTGGAAGATCGTGTCCCCGGGGGCCCTCGGTGCATTCCAGCTCCGGCAGCGCCCCGTGAGGCTGTCGGCGCCTGGGCTGCGCCGGCCGCGGGCTTTTCGCTCCAGCCAGGTGCTGCTGGGGGGGATGCTGGGTTTGGAAACAAATGTGGCACTGCTGAGAGGTGAGGAGGGGGATGGAGAGCCCTGCAGGGGTGTCTGGAGTCGCTGCTCCTCAGTGAGTGCAAATCCTGGCCTTGGAACATCCAGCACGGCGCGGGTTGTTGCGGTGCAGGAGGAGCTGGGCTTTGGTACCGATGTTCTGGCATCATTTGGACCCCCAGCTTCTGCTTTGCAGTGAGCCTCAGACCCTCTCTAAGCCTGGCTCCAAAACCCTCCAGGGTGACCTTGGGTCTCTGCAGGTGCTTTGAGCCAGCAGCCCTGTGGTGCAGAGCACGTTTCTGGCACGGGATGCTGCCCCAAGGGCAACCCCACCACCAATTTCCTCTTTGTTCCCTTCAAAGGTTTGTTGTTCCTCAGGGCCCCAGTCAAAATAGTTCTTTTGTGTCACTTGATAGAAGGGATTGACCATTTGTCTGGAACCTGGAATATGTGTGCTCCAGAATCCCGCAACACCGAGGGATCCTGGAATCACAGAACGGTTTGGGTTGGAAGGAACCTTTGAAATAATTTTGTTCCACCCTCTGCCATGGGCAGGGACATCTTCCACTATCCCAGGCTGCTCCAAGCCCTGTCCAACCTGGCCTTGGACACTTCCAGGGATCCAGGGGGGTGACCACAGCTTCTCTGGGCAACCTCTGCCAGTGTCCTCTTAGTGCTTCAGAGATCTAAATATATTTTAAAAAGAAATTTCTTCTGCTTGTTGCCCAAAACCCGCAGTGATCTGAAGAAGATTTCAGGGATTGTGTGGTGCCTGCCTGGCAAACAGCCTGAACTGTGTGCTGTGAAATGAGCAGTTTCTCTCCATCATTGGGGTCTCTTGAGAAAACTCAGCCTGGGTCAGACTTTTCCCCATCAATGCTTAATTTCTAGCAGGTCTTGCTACCCTGCTGCCTTTGGACCTGATGTTGTGGTTGAACTTGGTTTAACAGCCTGGTTTTGCTCTGCTTGTGGATAACTTGTAGGGCAGCTCAGCAGCAGGAGATTGCCCATGGGAAGTGTCACTCCCTGAGGGGTGGCTTGTGACAGCCCTGATTGCTTGGGCCTGATTCAGTGTCCCTTAAATCTCTGAGAACTGTCAACTTCAGTGGTGTTCCCTGGGCCTGTGCTGTTATTTCTGCTGGCTGGCTGCTAAATCACACTGAAAAGGAGCAAAATTGCTCTCACTCCCACCTGTATCATGCAGGAAGAGCCTGTTGCCAAGGGAATGTTGTGCAATAACCAGTGAGATACAGAGCACCTATTTCTTTCTTAGAGATTGGGATAGCACAAAAAATATGGAAAGAATTTGGAGGGGGAGTCATGGCTGTAGATGCAGATGTTTGTGTAACACACGTGGTGCCCTTGGCTGGGGATTTATTAATCTCAGTTTATTCATCCCCCTCAATGACCTGGAAAAGGAAAGTGAATTTTCAGAATGAAGGGCTGCTGCTTTTTTCAGAAGGGCAGGGCAGGGATCCACACAGCTTCTGTACACTGGAGCTGTTGGCAGTGTTTGCTTGATAGCTGGAGTTTTATAAAACCATCTTTCCCTGCAGGTGAGGTTCTGTGTGTTTTGGAGAGCAAACACACGAGCCTTTGGTCTCCAAACCTGGCTGAGCCACCCTCCTTGGGCTCAGGTAATCTAAGGGCAGGGAAGAGGTGGAAGGGAATTGTGATTTCTGTGGTTAAAGCCCTGCTTTAAGTGTTGGTAGTCCCAGCTCAGCTGCTGGGTGGGAACTTGCTACGACTTGACATCTGCAACTGCAGCTCAAGGAGGGGAAAAATAAACATGTGGTTGACAAGTGGTGTAGTTTTCTGACTAATAGCTGTTCCCAAAGCATTTCTTCAAAACCTCTTTCCCCTGCACCCCAGAGAGGTGAGCAATGGTTCATCAGGGCTGCTCTCTTGTGTACTCAAATTTTATTTTGTCATGATGGGCCTAAATGCCCCCAGGCCATATGTTTTGGTTGGTAAAGCCACCTTTGCCCTGCTTGGCTGATGGGAAGCACGGGTTTCCCCCAGGCAGCTGCTGCAGGTGTTGGCACTGCAGCTCCAGCAGGCAGTGCAGTCTAGCAGATTTTGGCTCCTGCTCAGGCAGGACTGAGGGAAGCTGGCTGGAATTTGCCTCGGTGGTGGGAGGCTTTGCTCTGGGTGAGGCAGTGCCAGTCCAGGGGCTGGAGCTGGCTCAGGGGCAGTGCTGGGGCTGTGGCCACTGAGGCAGCTGTGCCAAGGTCAGCCTTGGTTTCGATGCATTAAGTTTCAGCTTTTATATTTTCCAGACTCTGTGCTGCATTAGTTTATAACTCTGAGCTCCATATAATGTGTCACAAATTCTCCTCCCAGCTCAGGCACACAAAACAATCCTTTTCCAGCCCCAGAACCAAGGACAGCTGCAGCTCCAGCCCCAAAAAGTGCAAACAGCAGCGAATGGAGGAGAGAATCTGGGAGGGTGGGACTGCAAACCTGGAGCTGGAATTGGACAATGAACCCCAATGTGGAAATGGACCAGAACTGATAAAAGTGTGAAAACTCCTGACTCACGGTCCATCTTGGGTGTAGGCTCAGCTGAGCTCTTGCACTGCCCAAGGTGAATCCTTTGAAGGGTTTTTAATAAATCCCTGCTTTATTCCTTCAACTCTGTCCAGCTTCTGTTCCAGGGAGCCTCTCCAGCATCAGTTTCAGTGTGTGCAGTCCTGCTGGTGTGACTGGGGGGAATTCAAACACCCACAAAGTGGTTTTGAAGATGAGGAGAGGTTCAGGTGAGGCTGTGGTGGAAGGGGAGATGGAGAGGAAACCAAACACTGGTCACAGAACGGATCCATTTCAATTTCAGGAAATCTTTACAAACCACCACATTCTCCTCTCTGCTTTGAGTGCTTGGGTCTGGCTTCATGGTGGCAGCTCTAATTTACATCTGCTTTAAAGCTGCTTAAAAAAAATATAATACAACCCCCCCATATTTAATTTTAAAGCCACCCATGTGCCCTGTGATTCTGGATTCTGTTGCTTCTCTGGGGAGGGCTGTGCAGGATCTATCCCTTGTTATGGGCTCTCTTTTTGCTGCCACATGAGGAACAGCCTGTCTCCTCTGTGCTAGCATCCCTCCAAAGACTTCACAGGCAAGCCTCTTCCCTTTGAATCTTCTTTCCTCATGCAGGATCCACCCAGCCAAAAACAATAAAGCATAAAACTGGAAAGAGAAAACAAACAAAAAAAGAGGGTTGTGATTTCTGTCTTTTGCTGCCAGTTGGCTGCATGACTTGAAACGACTGAAGTGCCTTTCCCCATCCCCACTCCTCCCAACCCATTCCAATGTGTTAGTCCTTAAGTTGCAGCAGGAATGTCTGGGAATAACTCACATCCCAAAGTGACAGCCTGAGAAATGAGGAGCTGGTCTCCTCCTCAGCACCAGATGGAGGAATGGTCCTGCTCAACCCTTGGTTTTTTGGGAACAAAAGTTTCTGTGCTGTCTGCAGGGACCCATAACAGCACAGCTCCTGCATGAGTTTCTGCTCCAGGGTTTAAATGGAGGCAGGTGGTGCTGAGGCCCCAAAAGTGCCTGGGGAATGAAGGAGGTTCTCTTAAAACCTCCATGGTGGTGGGTACAAGAGGCTGGGTGAAGAAATGGGTAAAGCAGAGCAGGGCGGTGTGTGGAGCATCATCTCAGAGCTTGGGTAACTCTGGGGTGTGACTGGAGGTACCCACTGAGCTGTGGGACTGCATGGGGTGTGTGGCAGTGTGTGGATGGGATGGGGAACTGCAGGGTGTATTGGACAGTGAACATTTGGGGTGTGAAATTGTGGGGTGTGTTTGGCTGTGTTCAGTGGTGCTGTGTAAATGTGGGGTGTGTTTGCATCCAGTGATGCTGTGTAAATGTGGAGTTTATTTAACAGTGCACATTTAGGGTGTGTAATTGTAATTGTGGGGTGTGTTTGGCTGTATCTAGTGGTGCTGTGTAAATGTGGGGTGTATTTAACAGTGCACATTTAGGGTGTGTAATTGTAATTGTAGGATGTGTTTGGCTGTATCTAGTGGTGCTGTGTAAATGTGGGGTGTATTTAACAGTGCACATTTAGGGTGTGTAATTGTAATTGTGGGGTGTGTTTGGCTGTATCTAGTGGTGCTGTGTAAATGTGGGGTGTATTTAACAGTGCACATTTGGGGTGTGTTTGTATCCAGTGATGCTGTGTCACTGTGGGGTGTATTAGTGTACATTTGGGGTGTGTAACTGTGGGGTGTATTTTGCAGGGCACATTCAGGCTGTGTCACTGTGGGGTGTATTTTGCAGGGCCTATTTAGGATGTGTAATTGTGGGGTGTATTTGGCTGTATCCTTCAGGATGTGTAACTGAGTTGGGTGTATTTGGTAGGGCACATTTAGTGTCACTGTGGGGTATATTTGGCTGTATCCAGTGATGCTCTGTCCTTGTGGGGTGTATTTGGCAGTGCACATTCAGGCTGTGTAACTGTGGGGTGTATTTGACTCTCTACTATCAGGTTGTGTAATTATGGGCTGTATTTGGCTGTATCCTTCAGCATTTCAGGGTATATTTGGTAGGGTACATTTGGGTTGTGCAACTGTGGGTTGTATTTTGCAGTGTACATTTAGAGTGTGAAATTTTGGGGCGTGTTTGGCTATATCCAGTGATGCTGTGTCAATGTGGGATGTATTTGACAGTGCACATTTAGGCTGTGTCACATTTAGGCTGTGTAATTGTGGGGTGTATTTGGCAGGGCACATTTAGGCTGTGTCACATTTAGGCTGTGTAATTGTGGGATGTATCTGGCTGTATCCAGTAATGCTGTTTCACTATGGGGTGTATTTGGCAGTGCACATTTAGACTGTGTGAATTTGGGGTGTATTTGGCAATGCACATTTAGGCTGTGTCACTGTGGGGTGTTTTTGGCTGTATTCAGTGATGCTGTTACACTATGGGGTGTATTTGGCAGTGCACATTTAGGCTGTGTGAATTTGGGGTGTATTTGGCAGGGCACATTTAGTCTGTGTGATCTTGGGGTGTATTTGGCAGTACATGTTTAAGCTGTGTCACATTTAGGCTGTGTGAATTTGGGGTGTATTTGGCAGTGCACATTTAGTCTGTCACATTTAGGCTGTGTGAATTTGGGATGTATTTGGCAGTGCACATTTAGTCTGTCACATTTAGGCTGTGTCACATTTAGGCTGTGTGAATTTGGGATGTATTTGGCAGTGCCGTGTCACCCTGGCGTGTGTTGGGCACAGCCGGTGCCGCCAGCGGCTCCACCACGGCCTGGAGCGGAGCCAGCAGCAGCACTGGCAGCAGCTCACATGGCTGATAAAGGGCAGAAATGGCCTGGAGGAGTGATGGGGGCATGAAGGAAGGTGAGAAGCAGTTTAGTGAGCAGTGAGGTTGGTGAGGATGAGGAGGATGAGGGGTTGGATGATCCCTGGAGGAGCTGCGGCCTGTGCAGGCCCCACACAGGAGCAGGTTCTCCTGACAGGAATGGGAGCCCTGATGGCTCCAGAGGCAAGAATGGGACCTGTGATGGCTCCAGAAGGAGCAGGGGGATGTTCCTGGCAGCCTGTGGAGCTGATTCCTGGCTAGAATTGTAACCAGTGCAGGCCCCACACAGGAGCAGGTTGTCCTGACGGGAATGGGACCTGTGGTGGCCCCACAACGCAGGAATGGTCCTGTGATGGCTCCATAGGGCAGGAATGGTCCTGTGATGGATCATAGGACAGCAGTGGGACCTCTGGAGGCTCCACAAGGAGCAGGGGGAATTCCTGGCAGAAATTGTCACCTGTGGAGCTGGTTCCTGGCAAGAAGTGTAACCAGTGCAGGCCCCACACAGGAGCAGGTTGTCCTGATGGGAATGGGACCTGTGATGGCTCCACACAGCAGGATTGGGACCTCTGGAGGCTCCACAAGGAGCAGGGGGATGTTCCTGGCAGGAATTATAGCTGGTGGATGTGATTCCTGACAAGAATTGCAACCAGTGCAGGCCCCACACCCAAGCAGGTTCTCCTGGTGGGAATGGGACATGGCTCCACAACGCAGGAATGGACCTGTGATGGTTCCACACAGCAGGATTGGGACCTCTAGAGGCTCCACAAGGAGCAGGGGGAATTCCTGGCAGAAATTGTCACCTGTGGAGCTGATTCCTGGCTAGAATTGTAACCAGTGCAGGCCCCACACAGGAGCAGGTTGTCCTGACGGGAATGGGACCTGTGGTGGCCCCACAACGCAGGAATGGTCCTGTAATGGCTCCATAGGGCAGGAATGGTCCTGTGATGGATCATAGGACAGCAGTGGGACCTCTGGAGGCTCCACAAGGAGCAGGGGGAATTCCTGGCAGAATTGTGCCTGTGGAGCTGATTCCTGGCTAGAATTGTAACCAGTGCAGGCCCCACACAGGAGCAGGTTCTCCTGACAGAACTGTGGCCTGTGAATGCCCCACAGGAGCTGGGACAAGTATGAACAGCAAGGACAACCATTATATCCCAACCATTCCTCTCCCAGCTCCCAATCCCCCTGCAGCCCTTGCTGGGAGAGGATCCCTCAGAAGATGGGGAAGTTGAGCCATGGAGGGTGGGGGTAAGACATTGTGTTAGTTTTATCTTTGTTTCTCATTATCCAGATCAGTTGGTGATAAATCAAATTGACAGGGATTGGAAAAGGATCACTGTATTTTTCTAGCAGCCCATGAGCTCTTTCATCTTATTTCCCTCCTTGCCTTGGTTGGGCAGCACAGTGAGTGGACATCTGGCAGCCCACCACAGCAGCAAACACTCATTTCTGCTACCCTAAGCACAGCTAGTGCCAAAAAATGCTTGGCACAAGCCCTGTGGCAGGGCTCATGGGAAGCCAGATGACTGTTGTCCATAAAAAAGGGAGTTGCTGGTTATTTCTGTTGGCTGTGCTCTGCCTCCATGGTGCCTCTGCCATCAGTGGGGCTCTCATGAGCTATCCCTTGTTGGCAGACATGGTGGCAAGGTAGAAACAGACTTTTTTAACTGAATGCAAGGGTCATGAGGTGCCCAGGGCAGTAGCTGCTGCATTAATAACCTTAGTTTTAGCAGAAACAGCGAGTTTAAATGTTTTTAGTAGATATTGGGATTGTTCAGTGGGGCTCTCCTGTTGCTTGGGGGAAAGTGGAAAATTTCTCCCTTGTCAAACCCGTGTCTTGGGGGCTCACTATTTCTTCCTTCATCCTGCTATGAGTAGGATTGGAAATGGAGGGAATTTTTGAGTGCCTGGCATGTAGTTGTGCTTTCTAGACAGCAAATCCAGGACCAGGAAGCTGGAATATGGAGATTCCTGGAATGTCCAGGAAGCTGGAATATGGAGACAGGGCAGATGTATTCCAGTGGAAGGGAAGCTGTAGGAGCTGAGCAGGAGTTCAGCTCTGCTCCCACAGCTGGTTCAGAGTGGTTTCCATTGCTGTTCTGGATGGGGAACTGTATTTTAATCCTGTCCATGGAAATCACTTGAGGGGAACACTTTTTTGTAGCATTGAGTGATGGCCAAGCAGCTTTCACTGAGCAGAGCAGTGCCAGGAGGGATTCCTGTGCTGGTGCCATCACTACTGTATGAAAAACCTGGCTTGGATATTCCATGAGTTTTCTGATGTTGTAGTATTTTAGGAGTTGCATTGCTTCCAGGAAAAGGCTCATCCTGACTTTTCTTTGAATGGCTGCCTGCAGAGACTGAGCTGTTTGGAGCATGGTGGCAGTTCCTGGCAGATGGGGATGGTGGAGATGACAGTGACATGTGCAGGGACACTCATTGGAATTTCCTCTCTCCTCTCTGCCATGAACTTTGATGCATTTAGAGTCTCCCCAACTTGCAAAACAAAGATGTGATTCATGGGATTCTGAGCATACTTTGTGGTAACTTTATTAGTGCAGGAAGTTTATTTGTGGTCACTAAATGTTCAGTCATTTAAGTCAGATTTAAGTAGGTTTAAAATTTATATGGTTTGGAAGCAAAATTTCAGCCTCCCTGGAATCAATGGGGTAAACCACCACATCCACTGGGATAAGATTTGTCTTGTGATGCTTTAAGAAATATTTAAGACACATTTAAGAGATGTGTCTTAAAGTTTTCTGCTCCTAATTGCATTCCTTTGTTCTTTTCCCTTCAAGTCTTGTGAAGAAAGCAATCTGAGGACCATGCATCCGTGACTCCTGGAGCCAGCCTGTGAGCCAGGGCGATGGAAGTTCTGGAAGGCCGCCAGCGTGCTGCTTCCACGAGCATTCCCAATGGATATGCCAACAGGATTTTCCAGGGGAACATGGAGGGAGGGAGCACTGATGCCTTGGAGGCCTGTGGTGCTGAGCACTGCACCTCTGGAGATGCAAACCCCGGTGAGCAGGAGGAAACACACAGGTATAAGAAGACAACCAAGGGCAGCCGGATCTGGAATTTCGTCAGAAGAAGGAAAGGACTCTCTACCAATAAAGACAGACCCCAGTCCATGATTCTGCTGGGAGTTGCCTCTGAGGTCTCAGAATTAAAAAAGCCATCCTTCATGGACAGGGTGCGCTCGTCAAAAAAGGGAAGATCCTCCAGGGCGTCCAAGAACGTGGATTTGAGAGCATCCAGAGTGCAGGATGTGTGTGACCCTGAGGAGGACCTTCACTGCAGTGGGCAGAGAGCTGTCTACAGGGTGAAGAAGCTGGGTGATGGCAGGAGGCCCTCCCGCCACTCCTACGCGGGGTACATCGAGGACTTGGACTCTTCTTTTGAGGACATAGAGCTGAACATCAGCATTCCTGAACTCGATGCCACTGAAAGTAAATGTCTCAGGGATATCAGTGGCAGATTACACGGTGAGGATAATGATGGTAACTGTCACAGAGCACCAGCCAGGAAGAGCGAGTCTTTGAATTTTGAACACGTTAAGAGTCCTGCAATTACAGAAGGGGACAGTCAAAAGAGGTGTGCCGTGCTCCCACAGGAGAGCAGGAGAGGAAGGAGCTCTGATGTCTGGAGCTATCTGAAAGGAATTTCATTAGCTAGCAAAGATAATTCAAAGCTCCCAGATCAAAGGGCCGAAACCAATTTCCAGAACTTAGAAAACACGACGGATCATTCCGCTTCTTACTTTGACTTTGATACGAGATGTGAGGAGAATCTCAGCCAGCGAAAAAAATCAAACGGTGCTGCCAAAGCCACTCACTTTGGGGGGGTTGTGAGGTTCTTGAGCAGCGTGGCTGAGGCAGCGCGGCGCCTGCGGGGCTCCTCCAGGGCCTTTTCCCCCGATGAGAAGAGGCCCCAGCGCAGTTTCCGGGGCCGCAGGCCGGATGTTGCCTCCCCCAAGGAGGGGTTGGTTATTGAGAATGAGAGTGCCAAGGCTTTCTGCACGGTGGGAGCCTGTCTGCAGTCCCCCGATTCAGGCACGTGGGAGAACCTGAGCTTTGAGAGTTTAGCAGGGAAGGAGCACTGCAAAACTGCAGATGGGCTGAAAGGTGTTGGTTCCTCTGGCCTGGACAGGGGGAATGACAGGTTTAGTGGAGCCTCATGTGCTCATGGTGGGCCAGAAACATCCATGTCCCAGCTGGCAGATGGATCTTTCATTCAGCTGAACAGCAAAGACCCCTCTGAGGATCTGCTTGAACTTCCACAGGTGACTCTGGCTGCACCGATTCAGGACTCAGGCACAACTCCAGAGAAGGCCCAGGTCATGGCCAGGGACCTACTGCCCTCCCATGATCTTCCTGGGAATAGTCTGGATTCTGGGGACCTGGGCTGTTCTCCAGCTGCCAGTGGGGACTTTTCTGCAGAAACTGAAGTGCAGACCCACCTCCCACAGGCATCGCCAGCTAAACTTGATTCTGTGCTTTGTGCCCCAGTGGTTGCTAAAGACATGGATTCATCTCCAGCAGTTGCTCAGGAGCTTTCAGAGACAGAACTGGATAATCAGGACTTGAGAAATCCTGAGCTGCCTTTGCAAAACTTGTCTGGAGGTGAGCTGGAGTTTCAAGACACTGGCAGTACCCTGGAGAGGGTCGTGGGCAGGGACCTGCCACCTTCTCTTGATCTGCCTGTCAATAATCTGGATGCTGCAGATCTGGGCTGTTCTCCAGCTGCTGATGGTGCCTTTCCTGCGGCAGCTGAGGTTCAGACCCACCTTCCACAGACATCACTGACTAAACTTGATACTGAGAATGTGGCCTGTGCCCCAGTGGTTGCTAAAGACATGGATTCATCTCCAGCTGTGGCTCAGGAAATTTCAAGGACAGAACTGGCTAATCAGGAGTTGAGAAATCCTGAGCTGCCTTTGCAAGACTTGAGAGGTGAGCTGGGGATCCAGGACTCGGGCAGTTCTCCAGAGACATCACAGCTTGTGGGCAGGGATGTGCCACCTTCTCCTGATCTTCCTGGGAATCAGCTGTGTGCTGTGGACTTGGACCATTCCTCAGCTGCCAGTGGTGACTTCTCTGCAGCACCTGAGGCTCTGATCCAGCTTCCCCAGGCAGCTCTGACTGAAGAGGTCCAAGACACTGTCAGTAGTCTGGAGAAGAGTCAGGTCATGGGCAGGGACCTGCCACCTTCTCCTGACATTCCCGAGAATATTCTGGATGCTGCAGACATGAGCTGTTCCACAGTCGACGTGGACTTTTCTGTAGTGACTTTTTTAAAGTGCTCCACAGTGAAAAGGCAGGGTTTGGAACAGCCTGGTGGCCGCATTAAAAAGCGAGGAACCACTTCATTTGTGGAACAAAACTCTGTGGAGGTCATGGACAGAGTGGAAGAGTTTGAGTGCAGGCCCTTCCAAGTGCACGTCTCGAGGATTGTCTCTTCTGGACGCCTCAAAAATGGAAAGGTAAGAGCAGCTTTGTAAGGTTTGCATGAACACCACGCTGTTGTACATCTCAAAAAGCTGTTTGCACTTGAAAGCATTTTTTTACAGCCCTCATTGGGATTTCCAGCTAAGGAGGTTTTGTCCTGTGAATGGTGGCTGCAGACAAAGCTTTTACATCAATCTGAGTCTGAGCTCTCAAACCTCCAGAGCTGCTTCTCCTGTGACCCTTTGTGTGTATCAGTGTCTCTTGAAGAGGGTGTAGCAGTTTATCTATTCCTAGACACAACCTTTTGGTTTTTTTCTCTCTGAATTTAGGCTCGTTTGAAGTAGAAGCTCCTAAGAAGAGGGGTTTTAGCAAATTGAGAGTTTTTGAGTGTGCTGTGGACAAACAGAATTCAGCAATTGCTGAACACAAACAGAGCAGTTTTCTCTGTGTTTTCTGAGTTTTCTTACCTAAAATAGTTGTAGGAGTGATGGGGTGGGTGATGAATGAGAGGTGAGCAATGTTAGTGGCTCCAAGCATGGCAGGATGTTCTTGTCTGGTACAAGCAAGTCTTTCAAAGCCCTTCAAATCCTCAAATTTAAGTGGACATTGCATTTTGGACTAGGTTCTGGGTGTTAAAAATCTGTCTTGTCCAGTTTATTGCTGTGAAACCTCAGAAGTGCTGTGGAGCCAGTGTGGAGCCCAGTCTTAGGGTTATTTTGGGTACCTGCTGGTTAGCTGAGGCTGGAATGAGGACTTTTTCTTTTTTCAAGATGCCAGGTAGAAAAATTAGGTTGATTTGTGAAGAAACTTTCTCTTTTCCTTTTGGGTTTGGAGTGACAAGAGATATTCCAGAGGTGGTGACACTGCTGCCTGTTGGAAAAGGGGTCACAGTAACTTCTGAGCCAAGAGGGGAAGTGTTAGAAAATTGGCAGCAGATTAGAAATGCTGGGGGGGAAGAAATCTGAACTTCTGACTTGCAGCTAAAACAGGCAGCAGTATTGTTAGTTATTCCTGGTTTTGTTCCTCTGCTCTGTTTTGTGTAATCCAAAGAATTACAAAAGCTCTCTGTGTAATCCCAGGCACTGCAGAGGAGTGAGTGGTGGTTGGTCACTCCTTGGAGTTTCTGGAAGAAACATTTTTAGGAGGAACTTGAGAGGGCTGTGGTTTGCTATCCCTTCCCAGGGACCAAGAGCAAGATGAGAGAGGCAGGAAAGGATGGAGTGGAGCAGGGGGAAATCCCAGCACTCTTCTGTTCAGGGGCTGCCTTGTCTGATCCCAGCCCTCCCAGAGCACAATCCCAGTGTTTTCCCAGCTCAGCTGTGTGAACTGGAGATGCCCTGAGTCCCAGCTCAGCTATTGCAGCTCACTGACATGACCAGGGAGCTTAAATATGGTGCTTGAGATAACTGGGCAGGAAACTCCCCCGAGTTCCCGTGGAGCGTGGCCACAGCACACGACCTCCGGGCTGCTGCGGCTTCCTCTGGCAGGGAGGGCTGGCTGCCTCCTGCCAGGAGCTGCAAGGCTTGCAGGGAGAGCAGGGAGCCCCAGCTGGGCTGGGAACACCTCCTGCACCCCAGGAGCTCCAGCTGGTGATCCTGAGCAGAGATCTGGTGGTGGCACCAAAGCCAGAGCCAAGGGAGGCTGAAGGAGGGATCTCGTGGCAGGAAGAGCCCTGCAGAGTCTGCCAGCAGCTCCATAATGAATGACCTGAGATACCCCAGGGATCTGCTGGCCTATCTCCCATCAGGGAGTGGCACTCGGAAACACTTTACCAAAAATAAACATGGAAGAGGAGTAACTGCAGCCTGAGCGTGACAGCAGCAGCAAGCTCCAGCCCTTTATTGTTTTAGGGCTCAATCCATCTCTTTGCTGGCACCTGTTCCTCAGGACAGGCCCTGCTGCCTCCACTGATGAACTGATTTGGATTTCAAGGGAAGTGCTCAAGCACAGGCAGGGAGAATGTGCTGCCAGGATGGGGTGGCTTGGCCAGGCCAGCTGCTCTGAGCAATTTCCCACTGTGTGAGCAGAGCAGGGCAGAAAGCATTTCCCCAACAACTTCAGCATTGCCCCCAAAAAAAGCATAAAAGTGCCTGTTCCTACAGAAACACTTTACTGTGGGGAGATGGTGTGAGAAACTGAGGCTGGTGTAGCACAAGGGATGCTGGAGTGGGATTTAGGGGATCTGTACATTGGTTCTGTCAATAAATAAATCTGTTTAGTTCTATCTGCAATTAATGCCTTTGCTTTTTGCTTTCCTGGTCTTGCCTTTTAAAATTCTAATGTCTTTGGGCAGGAGCTGAGTGATATGGGCAGTTAGTTTGGTAGGATTTGATCCTGGTGCTTTAAAGGAAATAGCATTGCAACAACATTTAATAAAAGCAGATGGAGAAAAGTAGAAAAGTAGAAAATTACATCTCTGATAGTTGCTTTCAGACCCCATCCCAAATTCTCATGTGTTCTGGGAACCTGAGAAGCAGTGGAGATAAAATGTTTCGAAGAATTGGAAGAACAGTAAAGGTCAAAAGAAATTGTCATTGGGAATGCATGACTCCATTCACACTGCTGCAGCTCTGGAATCTGAAATGGAGTAAAACATGACATGGAGGTTGCACGAGTTTTTGGACAGAGTTTCCATCTTCCATATCTCCACTGAAGTGAATTATCCTCCTCCAACCTCTAAAACCACCACAGCATCCCACAGCAGCTGCTGCTGCAGGAGGTCAGGCATAGCCCCAGGAGCTGTCTTGGAGATTTGCAGTAGCTTGAGATGATGTTTAGATGGAAAGCAGCTTTGGTACCATTTATTCTGCAATTCCAGCCTTCCATCAGGGCTCCAGACTGGCTGGTGTGTCCATGGACAGGGTTTGTGAGTGATCTGACACCTCCTTTGGAGTGACATGAGGAAACGCTGCAAAACAGGCATCTGAATTCATATTTCAGGTATCAGTTTGGAGTTTTTAGGACCCAGAAAAAAAGTGTCAGGTTTATTTCTGGCAGAGATCTGCCATAGGCTGAGGTCCCTGCTTGTCCCAGGGCATCTGGGAGCCTCTGGGCTCGTGTCACCCTGGCAGTGACAGCGGAGGGCTTTCACTGCAGTCTTTCTGTGCCCTCTGCTGGCTTCTTTGGGAAATAAGAGTTTTTTTGGATGTACTTAATCTTTTTCCTTGGGGTTGAGGATTTTATCTCCAAAGGGTTTGCAGGCTGCAGCTTGTTGTGGCTGTGCACAGAGCCCAGCTGGGTTTGCCAGGCCGTTCTCTGGGGGAATTAGGATTGCCAGAAGTGTGAAAATGAGATTTCCACAGGCTTGTGAGCCTTGGCAAAAGCTGGTATCGCATAGGATGAGGTGCCAGGCTGATGGGATGCTGTGCTTGGTCTCAGGGCTCTGTCAGGGGCTGTGTGCATCACTGCAGATGTTTCTCCAGAGCAGCTGTTGGGTTGTTCTCCACACGCTGGACTCGGGATCCAGAGTGTCCCAGTGCCACAAAGGTGCTGGCTGCAGGGTGCTGTCAGGGCTTCAGGAGGATTTTGGGATCCCTGGGCCGTGGCTGCTCCTGCTGTGTGGGAAAGCAGGAGCTCTCCCTGCGGTGGGTCTGACTGGAAGTGCAGGATTTGCTGATTTGCCTGAGTGTGCACATGCCAGGGGATGGGTTTGCAGATCTGCTGCCTGATAGCTGGGGCACAGCTCAGATCCTCCCACAGCTCTGGGGTTTGGCTTTAGTGCAGCTCCAAGTGCCTTTTCACAAGAGGAAGATCCAGCAAAGTTCCCTTTTCTTTTTGCTGAGAAATTGCAGGTGATGCCCATTGTGAGTTTTAGCTTGAGGTTGGTTTGTTGTGGGAGCAGCTGCAGGGATGGGATTGCTGAGTGGATTTATCCCTTCCTCCCACTGCTGGATGACACTGACCAGGAAATGTTATCTGGGAGAGTTGATCTTCAGAGCTTTCTTCATCTCCTGGTTATTCAGCTCCTGGGTTGTGTCTCAGCCTGCTGTAGCAAAAGACTTTATAGTCCTTCCAAATTAAGAAATAGTCCTTTACTTTCTAAATCCTGCTGTTGCCAATAGAGTGTTATATTCCTGTCTGCAGAATTTACTTGCAGAATGAAGATTTTGAGTATTTATGGCTTTTAATATGATTGAGTCTGACAATCATTTTATTTTTAGAGGAGACAAAACCTCTAAAGCCTATCTGCAAGCTGTTCAGATTCTTGTATTCATAATAAGCAGGAGGTGCTAGCAAAATCTTGAATTAAAGCCTATATTTAGTGCTATCTATAGTGGGGCAGGGTTTTTTAGGAAGTGTATTTTTAACATTATCAGGGAAAGGCAGGTTTAGTTTGCAAAGCTGATAGACTTTGCATGTATATAGAGCCAGCCATGGAACACATGGATAATTCAGATTTCCACATGTTTTCTTTAAACACATGATGTGTCTTTCCTTTATCCCATCCTACCCTCAAAAGTTAAAACAGGGATCAGAGTAGGGATGGGAAGAGGCACCTCTGGGCATTGCTGGCCTCGTGCTAAAGGGACTCTGTGTCCAAAATTCCCTGGATGGAGGATTTTCTGTGGCTTTTACCTCCTCCCAGCTGTTTACCAGCCAGGAGAAGTGTACTGGCTCACTGGAGATGATGCTGGTGCTGGGAGATGGAGCCTTAATTCATCCACAGCTTTCTTTTGGGGTAATTACAGCCTGTCTGCTTTGCTCTTCATCTGTAAATGAAAATAACAGCAGATCAGTGAAAATGAGCTGCTGGAGTCTTGAGGATGGATGCACCAAAGCATCTCAGGCACTCAGTTATTAGCAGGCTCCTGGAAGTGTGACAGATGTGTCTGTGATTGAGCCTGGAAACCTCCCAGAGTGGAACACCTTCTGTTTGCTTCCCCTGACCTTTGTCAAATGATTTTTCGTTCTGATTTCTTGACTCTAAGATTATACACGAGACTTGCACGGTGTCACATGTCACAGGGAATAAAATGAAAAGTAGGAGTTTGAATTGTGATGTTTTTAAAAAGAACATTCCATTCTGCAAAATGTCACGGTACAGTTGTCATTTTCAGGAACTTTTCCTCCTGGAATTGAATATTAAAAGTTGCAGTGAGGAAAACTCCAATATTTTTCTCCACTTAGCTGTAAATGCCAATTCTTTGGATCAGTGCTACCAAGCATTAAGGTATAACTGAGGTATTTGACCATTTTATGGGTACTTCAATCAATTGCAATTGTTTTATTCAAGTAAATATTTTGTAGGCTATAGATGTAGGACATGTGTGGTTAGCTGGTGGCATCAGTGAGCTGCCAACCCATCTGGCTGCTCTTTGCTGTCCCTTGCTGCTATGGGGTCCTCAGCACCTTAATTCCTTCCCTGCTGGGACTTGGGAATGGGAGAGCAGCAGGGGGGTCTCCATCAGAGTTGCTCCTAGAAATTCCTGGGACACTGGAAGTGTTTGGTTCAAAGCTGTACAAGGTCTGAGCCTGGGAATAATGGGAGAGCAGCCTCACCCCACAATGAAGAGCAGCAAATGGATCTCCATCAGGATTGCTCCCAGAAGTTCTTACTCCTAGAAGTTCCTGGGACACTGGAAGTGTTTGGTTCAAAGCTGTACAAGGTCTGAGCCTGGGAATAATGGGAGAGCAGCCTCACCCCAAAATGAAGAGCAGCAAGTGGATCTCCATCAGGGTTACTCCCAAAATTCCTGGGACACTGAGTGCCACTGGAAGCTCAAAGCTGTGTGAGATCTGAGCCTGGGAATAATGGGAGAGCAGCCTCACCCCAAAATGCTGAGCAGCAAGGGGGTCTCCATCAGGATTGCTCCCAAAATTCCTGGGACACTGGGAGTGTTGAGCTCAAAGCTGTACAAGTAGAGTAGCAAATGTGTCTCCATCAGGGTTACTCCCAAAATTCCTGGGACACTCAGTGCCACTGGAAGCTCAAAGCTGTGTGAGATCTGAGCCTGGGAATAATGGGAGAGCAGCCTCACCCCACAATGAAGAGCAGCAAATGGATCTCCATCAGGATTGCTCCCAGAAGTTCTTACTCCTAGAAGTTCCTGGGACACTGGGAGTGTTTGGCTCAAAGCTGTACAAAATCAGAGCCTGGGAATAATGGGAGAGCAGCCTCACCACAAAATGTAGAGTAGAAAATGTGTCTCCATCAGGGTTACTCCCAAAATTCCCAAACCACTGGGAAGTGTTGAGCTCAGAGCTGTACAAGGTGCTGCAGTAGGGGCAGCAGATGCTGACCCTGCAGTCAGAATTGCACTGGGTGCAGTTTGTTTCACTGTGTTGGAAATTCTGTATTATTGAATTGTATTACTGTGTATTATTGTGTATTATTGAATTGTATTATTGAATTGTATTATCGTGTGTTGTATTACTGTGTATTATTGAATTGTATTATTGTGTGTTATTGTGTATTATTGAATTGTATTATCGTGTGTTGTATTACTGTGTATTATTGAATTGTATTATTGTGTGTTATTGTGTATAATTGTGTACTGTATAATTGTATATTATTGTGTATTATTGAATTGTATTATTGTGTATTATTGAATTGTATTATTATGTGTTATTGTGTATTATTGAATTGTATTATCGTGTGTTGTATTATTGTGTATTATTGTGTATGTATTGTATATTATTGTGTATTGTATTATTGTATATTGTGTATTATTGAATTGTATTATTGTGTGTTGTTGTGTATTGCATTGTTGTGTATTACTGTGTAATTATCGAATTGTATTATTGTGTGTTGTATAATTGTATATTATTGTGTATTATTGAATTGTATTATTGTGTATTATTGTGTATGATAGTGTACTGTATAACTGTATATGATTGTGTATTATTGAATTGTATTATTGTGTATAATTGTGTATGATAGTGTACTGTATAACTGTATATGATTGTGTATTATTGAATTGTATTACTGTCTATGATAGTGTACTGTATAACTGTATATGATTGTGTATTATTGAATTGTATAAGTGTACATTACAGTGTACCATTGCCTGTCGTGCCGGTGCAGCGGTGGCTGTCGCTGAGCCGCTGTGTGCCCTGTGTTGCAGGCAGGCTCTCCCGGGGCCCGGCCGTGCCCGAACGCGGAGCCGCTGAAGGCGCTGGTGGAGCGCTGCCGCTCCGAGCCGCTGTCCCGGAGCACGCCCATGGGGCTGGACCAGCTGGGGGGGCGCATGCAGCACCTGCTCCGCAGGCGGGGTGAGTCCCGCACACCTTTAGGGGTTTTTTATTGGGGTTTGCGTGATACACTCATTTATGGGCTGGGGGGAAGAAGAGTTAAGGTCACAGTGCATAGTGGTAGTTGGAGGTTTGTTGGAAGGTGCTTTAGTTTTGGTTGTAATGCATTATATAGTTTTTTTGCTATGTTGTATATTACATTAATTGTTATTAATTACATTACATTGCATTATTATTAGAATAGAATAGAATATACGTGCTATTATGTAATATATAATA
>VXBI01002490.1:98851-133167 GCA_013397375.1 Toxostoma redivivum
GTTGATTGATATTAATATTAACAAACTAATATTAATTAATGCTAACAATTAATTAATATTAACTAATATTGACTAATATTAATTGACTAAAACCACCAAAAATGGCCCCAAAATCTAGTGCAATTTCAGGGATTTCCGAGAAAAAAAAAATCGGGAAAATGGATGGGCAAAAAATCCTGAGGAAATCCCACTTAAAATGGCCCAATATTACTAATATTACCATATTTATGTTACTGTTTTTTAATTATAAAAATATATTACAATTTAATTTAGAAGTTGTTTTTTGGTAATGGAGTTTTTAGATTTTTTTTTTACTTGTTCTATTTTTTTTGGTGAAAATTGTTTTGCTTAGTAAAAACATTTTTTCTTCGAGATTTTATCCTTTGTTCTGAGTTCCAAAAGTTTTTTCTAACTCATTTTACCTTTTGCCTTCTCAATTCTCCAGTAAGACTAGCTCAGCAATTCTTCTATATCAAAATTTAATATAATTTCTATTCTTTCTTCAAATTCTACATTCAAAAATCTTTCAGCTATACATCCATATCTATAAAACCTTCCTGTTAAATCTTTTTTTTTTCCCCAGCATCTCCCAGTTTTGGTTTTTTGGGAGATTCTGCTGGGGTGGAAAAGTCAGGAATGTTTGTGTCTGTGCTGACACCAGGTGAGGGAGCTCTGAGAGCCTCGTGCTGAGGAGTTTTTCTTGCTGCCTATTAGGATTTTTTTTGTGTGCAGTGTGTTAAGCAAATCAAAAAGTTATGAGTTTTTCTCTCTTTAATGTCTCTGAATAAAATCCCCATAATCTGATTACAATAGCATGAATGGGGTAGCACGTGAGGTGCTGTGTGAGTTTATATTTAGTGGTTTTTTCTTGAATTCCTGTCCTCTGAGAATCCTCTGTGGTGAGTGATGATGGATGCTGAGATCACAGTTCTGATTTTTGTTTGGAAACACAAGAATTAAAGTTTTTTTTCCTCTTGTGTTGGGTACTTTTCATGATAGAGGAGGGCAGCAGTACAGGGGCTTTGCACCACCTAACAGTGGTTTGTCAATCAGTTTTGGTTTTTTTTTCAGAGCTAGGATTAACAGAAACGTGGTTTTTCTCATGTTTGGGCTTGGATGTTTATTATATTTTATCAGAAAGTGAAGAGAGTATGACAGCACCTCCAGCTCCTTGCTAGAAGTGAGGAAAAATGGCCACAGAGGCAACTGCTACGAGGTCTTTTAAGGCTAAACAGTCCAATAGAGAATTAACACCGATATTATTGATACTTTTGACCCAATAACTGGATTCCCATGACCCTTAAAGTGACACTGACCAGCCAGAAATTACTGCCTGAAATCTATAAAGAAGAAAGATGAACAAAGAAAGAGACAACACCCAAAATCCACCATGCTGTCCCATATCTATTACTGTACTATAAAAACCCCAAATTTAAAACCCATCACCCAGTGAAAGCACACACTTCTAATTCACTACACACTCGTGATTTCTCCTTCACCACTCATATTTAGAAGCCATCTCCAAGGCCTCAGCCAAAAGCAGTGTTTTCCAGGGGGTCTGTGCCTGAAAGCACAGAAAGCTCAAAACTCCAAATTTCTGGGATCCAACAACTTGACCTCTGTGCATTTGTCCTGTTCATGGTGACACCAGAGAGAGCACCATGGAAAGTGTGTGCTGGCAGGTAAATTGGCTGATGACAATAGATGACATCATTTTTTGAACCACCTAATTAAAGAGATTGATAATGAGAGAAAGGAAATGATTTCCTGAAGGGCCACTGCTGGCATGAGGAGCGCTGTGATTTAGTGATGGGTGAGCATGGAAGTGCTGCCAGATTGTGCTGGGAGCACTCTGAGGATCCAAGGGGCTGATGGATGGTGGCATCACATCAGTTCAGAAAAACTGGGGAGGACAAGGCTAATTAGCTGCCTGTGCTGTTAATTGATGGCTCTGCTGTTGGGGTGCCGTGGTTCCCAGCACAGGGGGGGTCACAGAGCCCCTCAGAGGGAACATTCCCTGTTTGCACATCCCTGCTCCATCCATGGCCTCCGGAGCCAGGAGCAGCCTCCTGCTGTAAGCAGCCCCGTGCTGCAGCCTGCCTCTCCAAGAGTCTCCAAAGTGAAACGTGGGCTGCTAAAAATAGCAGCAGCCTGCCTGCATCAGCACTGAGGAAATAGGTCTCAGTGCAATCTCTCTCCCAGCAACGCTGGAAGAAAATCAGGATGGCTGCCCAGGCAGTGTGCAGCAGCATGCCAGCCCTGTGCCTCTGGTCTGGGCAGGGCACAGTCCTCATATGTTTGGTTTGGGGGTTCCACTCTCCCAAAGCCTGCAGCCATTTATTCTGGTCTCAAACCCCTCAGGACTGGCACAGTCTGAAACCTCTGCCTGGTTAGAGGTGTGTCAGGAGATGGAAATTGAGCCTTGTGCATCTTTTAGGGAAGAATTGCAGAATGTGGCTGTTTTGTGTAGATCCTTGCTCCGTGGTTGGGATGAGGAGCCTCCAGGTGCTGTTAACAGGGAAAAAAATGCATGTACCACGTATGTGCACTGCCTGAATCACATGGACCTGTGCTGGCAGCTGCTCTGGGGACACCAGTGGTGCTCAGCTCTGCTTCCTTCCCTCCAGGCCAGGGGATGTGAAGAACCTGATGGAAGAAGGGATTAAAATCTTAAGCTTGCCAAATGTAGGAGTGAAAACTCTGGTCTCATACAGAATGGCAGCTTCACCCCAAAAAGAGAGGGATAGGATGTGGAGCTGAAAATTTCAGTTGATTGGAAAAGTAGAGCTCATTTGCCTTTTTCACAAGCTGCTTTGTGCCTGGCTAGTGCCATCTGCAAGGCCAGGCTGGGGTCTGGTGTGAGTGGCAACACTCAAAGCTAGAGCAGAACTGCATCTGTGAGGGCTTGGCCTGAAACACTGGGGGTTCAGCCCAGTTTCCTTAAAAAAACAGCTTTTATGGACTTACCCATTTGTGGTTTGTGTGTAAATTGGAGGAGCTGTTCTTTTTCTTTTCCTGTGCCCACAGTGGGTGTGCACTGGGATTGCTGCAGGTGCTGCTGCTGCAGTTGTGAGCAGGGAGCTGCTGCCCTGTGCACACTGCTGCGGGTTCATGGGGGTCTCCTGCTCCTGGAGCTCCTGGCAGAGCATCCTGGCCCCACCTCAGGATGTGGCTCCCAGCACTGCCTTTTTGTAGTATCCAAGCTGCACTATTTCTCTTGTATCCCAAGAGCACTGAATAAAGCACCTAAATATACTCTGTGCTCTCTTTTTCTAAAGGAGAGGTTGAATGAGTCTCTTGCAAACAATTTTGTTTCTTTCATTTAAAAGAACAGCCTCCGCCCCCAGCCTGAGCTAAAGCACAGCATTTATCTTTTGTCATTCCTTTTTTTTCCCTTTGTTCCCGTGGATTTTCTCCTGGCAGCTGAGAACGAGCAGGCTTCAAAGACCCTGAAGGTGCGCGGGAACTGCAGGAACGGCGGCCGTCGATGGAACCTCTTCAAGCCTGGAGCTGAGAAGCTGCAGATCAGTCGGGTGAGTGTGGAACGTGCCTCTGCCTGCTTTTCAGGGCTGGGGTTTGCCTGCTTTGAGCTTTGTGTTGATAACAATAAGCTTCACTAACAGCTTCCTCCATCCCTGGGTCCTTCAGCCACGTATGGAGGGGTTTGTTTTTTTTTGGGGTTGTTATTATTTTGTAGCAATAAAAGCTTTGGTGTGTTTGTCTTTTCCACAAATCAATCCCTCAATGTGTAGCAGAGGATTTTGGGTTGTCACTGGGCCTCCTTGCCCGTGGCTGAGTGTTCCTTGCAGGTGGAGGGAACTGTGACGTTTCACATCGCCTTCAGATCTGCTCCCTGGTTTTGATGGATTTATTTTTTCTCCTTCCTTTTTTAGCCCTGTGTCCTTTGGGTTTGGTGCTGCTCCCAGCACCATCTCGGTGACAAATCCATGTCACTGCCTCTTTCCCAAAGTATTTTGCAAATATAGGCACAATCCACTTGGTTCTTTTTTGGTGAATGATGCTGCTGATGGGGGAAGTAAAAGCTGTTGTGGGCCTGGGGGTGTTCGTGCTTTTCTCTGGGAAAAATTCAGAAAAAATGGCAAAAATGGTTTAATTTGTCTGATATGATTCCTTGCTTGGGCAGGGGGTTGGTTTTTTTGCTGTGCCCTGTGTTTGAAGTGTGGAGGCCTTGGTTATTTCATGGTCTTGTTTTGGATTTGTAGTGCTCATGAGTCTGGTTTCACTGGTACCCAACAGGATTGTCCCACACCCAACAGATTTCCCAACTTGCCAGTAGATTTCCCAGCTTGCAGTGTGCTGCAGGCAGAATTTTCACTGAGCATGGCACAGGAGGTTTAGCCCTTGTTGTTCCTCTAGGGCACAGGAACAAAGGATGATCTGAGAGCCAGGAATTTCCCTGCTGGACTGGAAAGGGGAACTGACCTTCTCTTGTGTCTCTGTGCCTCTTTCCCTCCCCACTGCTGTCCTTCCTTACCAGACCTTTATTGTATTCCTTTCCCCTTTGATATTTGATGAACTGCCTTCCTGAGATGGGATTTCCAGGGGGCCCTGGCCTCTGTGGGTGTTTTTCCATCACAGGAGCAGTAGGCTGGCAGTGAGTGACTTCTCCTTGTGCTGGCTGTTGGTTTCCAGGGAGCACGTGCAGGAATGGACTGCTGGAGTTTTGCTTGCTTGTGACTTTGTGGAATTCCATCTTGCATCACTTGTGTTTTCTTTGCTGAGGTACAAAGGCAGAGGAGAGAGAACCAAGGAGTTCAGCTCTTCTTTTTCTCTTCCCTTTGGCTCCTACCTCGCTGCCTAGACACGAGCTGCTTCTTTCAACTCAGGAAAGCTGTTCTGGTTTTAGACAGGCTGAACATCTAAAGCTTTGAACAAAGTTTTCCTGGAAGATAAAATGATCCAGATCCAATGAAGCTGTTTGTCCTTGGGGCCAGGATAAAGGCAGGTGACTGCAGAGCAGTGAAATCTCCTGTTGTGCAGTGTGCAAGCCCTGCCTTGGAATGTCTCAGGTGTGTTATCCCTGTTCAGGATCTGGTACTGACCAGGACATAGTCCTTAATTAATCACTTTATTACATCTTAATTAATCCTTTAAGAGGAGCCTTTGCAGCTGTCATGGTTTAGGGCAAATTTGGGAAAAAACCTCTAAAGAGTTTTTTTAAAAAGCAAACTCAAGCAGGCCTTCCCCAGCTGGTTTGGAAAAAGATTTATTGGAGAAAAATGGAAAAAAACTTTATTTAATAGGCATTTACCAGCACACACACACACCAAAAAAAAAAAAAAAAAAACAACAACAAAAAAAACCAATATTAAACAATAAAACATTTTGGTGCTTTAAAGAGATGACAAACTTTCCTAGCTGTCCTGGAGGACCTCCTGGAAGCCATGGTGCTGTTTTGACACAAAATTGCTCTTGAATTGTCTGTGCCCTGAGCATCCTGATGAAGCCAGGCCTGTTTCAGACTGCAAACAGAGCCCATCTTGCATCAGAGACCCTTAGAGAAGCTGTGGAAAGCTGACAGCTCAGCAAACCAAAGACCTGCTGAAGTTTGGGAAAGGTTAGCTGAGAAACTGCTTCTCCTTGGTGCTGGGAGGGGAATTGAGCTGCTCATGACCCCAGAGATCTGGGGGTGCTGTCTGGCTCAGACACTGCCCTGCCAAAAAACCTGAGCCCCACTGAGGCAGAGATTTGGGTTTGGGGAGGCCAGTTCATAAAGCAGCTTGGTTTTAAACAGTGGCAAACAGGCAGCTCTGAAACCTGTGCTGGGGTTTATAAATCAGAGGTGCTGTGCAAGTGCTGCAGGGGCAGGATACATAAATGTGGCTCACAAAAGTACTGGAAAAGTCATCTGTCCCCTCTGCCCCAAGCTCAGTGAAGATCTAAAATCTGCAAATCACCTCTTGGCCAGAGAGAGTTTCTGCTCTGGCAAAAATTATAAATTTGGGGTGAGGTTTGTGGGCCTGGGTGTCTCTTGTCAGGTGCTTTCATTGACAGCTGACACCAGTGAGGTGGCAGAGCAGAGCAGAAAGCAGGGATTTATCCTTCCAAGCAAGAGTGTCTGAAATGTGGGCACAAGCTGGAGAAGTTTTTTATGGAGTAGATAAGGTCATTGTTCCCACTTTGTAGGTGGGAATAAGAAACTGAAGCACTGCAGGGTGGTACATGTAGAGCCATACAATATTTTGTTTTATTTTTCTCCTAATTTAAGAAGCAGGAAAAAATAAAAAGGGTCAGACTTCTAAAAGCTTTCAGTCTTTATTTTTTTTTTCCAGAGTACACTCTTCAGCCTGGAGAAAACTCTTGTATTGAAGCAGTTTATGTGCAGAGCATTTTGGTTTAGCACTTAGGTCACTCAGAGCCTTTGCTTTTATGGGAGCAGTTTGGCACAATCAAGACCAACTTATAGGAGACCTCAAGGTGCCCTGAACTGCAGAATTTGCTGCAGCAGAGATTGCAGTGCCCTGCCAGGACCCTCAGCATCTCTCTGATTTACCCTCAGGCAGGTCCTGGCAGCTGAGAAGTGGCTGATGCTTGGGGCAGGGGAGCAGTGAGTTCCCTTCTGCAGCCCCAGAGCAGTGCTGGGAGATGTTTGATGGCCTGGAAGTCAGAGGCAGAGGGTGACAGTCCCATCCTGACCCAATCCCTGACCTCTGCTGCCCCTTGTGAGGGAACTTGGTGCTTCTTGTCAGCTGCCCAGTCCAAATCAGCTCAGCTTTCTGCAGACAGACGCTCTGGGGATGTGCCCCAGGAGGAATCACAGAATCACTAGGTTGGAAGAAACCTTTAAGATTTTTGAGTCCAACCCATGCCCTAACACCACCTCAGCTAAACACTGCGTGCCACATCCCATCTTTTTCTAAAAGAAGGGGAATTCAGCCCTTCCTAAAACAACCAGCCTCCTCTCAGTGTGTGGATGTGTGTTCATTCTCTCTGTCTTACCTGAGAGATTTAATTCCCAGCCTTTAAAGATGAACTGCAGCCATTCCTGCTCCCTCCCTCCCTTCCTTGTGTACTAAAGCCCAAATTTATATGCTGGAGGAAGCCACTGTTAATTAGCTAGACTGGAAACTTTGCATGAGAGGAGCTTCTTTGACATCCCCTATACTAATAATAGGCAGGCCTGCTGTGCAGAGGTGTTGAATATTCACAAAACCCACCCCTCCAGCCTGTCCTTTCTCCTCTGGAAGTCAGGAGCTCTTTCCAGAGCCTGGTGGGGGGCTGCCAGAGTGATGATGGTGGATGTGCCAGGCTGCAGCTCCCCTGAGCTAAATCCCCACTGGCTGTGTTTATGAGCAATAGGAAATTCAGGCAACGTGCAGCCTGCAGGAGAGCAGAGTGAAGGGGAAGTGGATTTGGGTGGGAATGCTGCTTGGTATTCAGGGCCAGCTCTCCTGCCTGCTATTTTTATCCTCTCACATAGTGCTGAGTGGGCAGTTTGGGCAGAGGGGGGATTTTTTTTTTTTTTTTCCCTTTGCCAAGTGTCCTGCCCCGTGTTTCTGTGGAAGGGGGGTGTGCTGGGGGATGCTGCAGCATCCTGGGATGTGATCACAGTCAGATTTTGGAGCCCCTGTGTCCCTGGGAACAGGCTGGGAGAAAAGCACAGTCCCGAGGCTTTCCTGGTGCTAATTAGTTGAAATATCAGTGTGCTGCTACAAGAGGTTTATGTGCACGTATGGAGGGCTGCCAGGAAACAAATCCTCATTGAATCTCTCTCCCCTCATCTTAAACACTGAGTACTTCTGCTGGCAGGGTATGTCTGAGCTCTATATTTTGGGGAGGACTGCTTTATATCTTGGTAAACCTATTATGTTGCTCTACTTAGCAGTGCTCTGAAGTCTTTATGAGGCTTTGGGTTTTTTTTTTTATATTTAGCCATTTATAAATGTTTTTTTGCAAGTTCTGAAAAACTCTGTCTGTGAGCTGTTGTTCAAATAAAGCAAAATTGGTTTGTTCCTTCGAGGGGGAAATGGGGATTGAGCTTCAGGATATTGCAGTGCTGTGATCCAGTCCCATGTGTCTGTGTGAGGAGTGCCCAGGCAGGGGCCCTGCAGCCTTTTCAGCACCTGAGCTGTGTGTGATGTGCTGGGTTTGGGAGCTGAGTGTGAGCTCCAGGTCAGCCCTGAGCCATTTGCATCCCTCTCACATGAATGGGCTCTGGGCTCTCTCCCCAGGGACTGGCACGAGGAACAGTGCAAAGCACATCTTAGGAAGCCTGGAACTAGAAATGAGTGGTATTTCCAAACTCCCCATGCTCTGGGAAGTTAGAAAAACATTCAGAAGTGCAGAGCTGGGGGGACATAACCCCCCCATAACCCAGGTGTTTTCCAGCACTCATGGAGACAAACAGGGATCAGCAACTCTGAATCTGCAGGAAGGAGAGGTTTGAAATGCCAAACGGTCACCTTTGAGTTGTGGCTTTGTGTGCTGGGTAGCACAGGAGAGATTTGAAGTTCCAGACTTCTCAGCTCTTCAGCAGTTATGTGTAAGTCTATATTAAGAAGAATCTCAGCCTCCAGTTTGTGATGGTTTTTATAGTGCCATTGAACCTCGGGGTGTCTCTGTGCAGCTGCAGGTGGTAGGTACTGCATCCTACATGGCATTAAATGTCTGCAGTGGTGACTGTACATAATCACTTCTATACTTCAAATGGAGCTCTCAGCCTAACTTTAAACAGCACTTTGGAATGGCTCCTTTTTCCTATTGCTCACTAGTTCCACCTTGATTGCTCTGCTTCAACTCATTACTCAGCTCTGTCACTGCGTTTCACTCTGGGATATGGTTTATACAAAAGAAGCTTTAATGTAAACTCAATTTGTGTTGCATTGCTAAAACCTTAATGACATTTTGCTTGGCAGCAGTGTAGACTCTGTGGTTTGCCCTTCCCCAGTGCACTGTGTTCCCAATAAACTAAAGGCCGTGGTAGGTGTAGCATGAAAAATCCCTGAGTAAATATTGGAACAAATTCTTTTGTAGTGCTTCCTAAGCCCTGTGCTTGTGATTCAAGGCCACTGCCATGTCACCAGTGTTTAACTGAAAAGGAGCTAAATTTGGGAAGGACAGGCAAAAGCCCAGGTCAGAGCTCCAAAATGTCTGCTGGAGCTGCTGAGATTCGATTCTGAGGTGCAGCAGGTTTGGGAGGCATCACAGAAATGCTGCTGAAGCCACTGGGTGGGTGGATACACCCAGAAAGTCACCAGGGGATGATGGGGATGGTGTGTGTGGCTCCCTGGACGCTGAGATGAGCTCTGAGTGCTTCCCTTCAATTCCTTTGGGATCCTGGAGAGGCAGGAGCACCATCCTGCTCCTTCTTTGGGATCCCCCAGTGTCCAGAACGTTGCTTTGCTTCTGTTGATGGCCTGAAGGAACATCTGGGACCATCCTCTTTGCTGTTCACCCCAAGCTGTCCAAATGGGATGATCCTCCTGCAGTTTTGGGGTGTGTGTGTTCATAAACCCCAAATTCAGAGCACCTGCCCACACTGCTGAGGTGCTGGCTCCTGAAAATTTGGGTTCCCAGGGAAACTGCAGCTGCTCTGACTTTTGCTCTGCCCTTGGCATTCAGGAAGCTGAAGTGGATTTGGTGACAAGCTGTCCCTAGTACCAAAGGTAGGAATAAAGGGTCTAATTTTATCCCTGGTTTTGTCCTGCAGAATTAGGGAGGTTTTCACACATGAATTGAACTGGGATATTGACCCAACACTGTGCTTGTACTTGGAGAGGTATGGAATGACCAGGATAAGAGGCTGCAGAGGGGACTTGGGTGTTTTATCAGTGCAGTCACATGGCCTGCATGGAGCAGGGAGAGCTTCACCTCTTAATGGACTGCACAGAATATAGAGAATAATTCCCCTAATAAATCTCTTTCAGTCTCTAATATCTAGGGAAATACATTATCCTGTCATCCAAAAACCTTGAGAGATCAGTCTTTTCTGAGCTAGAACAGACATTTCATGGTAGCTGTGCTGAGATAGGATCAGGGATTGCACTGGAAAAGAGATGGAATAACAACTGGCTGCAGTGCTGCTGTTCCCAGTGTGAAATCCCTTTTTCCACCCAGGAGCACGACAGACTGCACCAGCACACACAGAGAGCATCCTCTGGGAGCAGAGACACAGCACACAGGCTGTGGCCAGTGGGGACCACTTTTGGAGGCCTTTGGCCACTGGCCTTGGCCCACTCTTGCCCTCAGCCCTGGGTTTGACTTCTGAGTGTTTACTGCTGCTTGGGCACAGGTTGAAGCTGTTTTTCCCCAAATCTCTGAGCTCACCCAGTGCTGTCTTTGCCCCGCTCTGCTCACACTCCTTGTGCTGGTGTCCCCTGCAGGGCTGTCCCCAGGGGTGCTGCCTGTGGTCTGGGGGTAGACAGGGAAGCAGAACAATTCCTCCAAACTGCAGCTGGAGTGGGATGTCCAGAAACACTTCCAAGAGAGATGAATCCCTTTCCACTCCTCCTTGTGCAAGGACTTCACCTAAAAGCAGGAATAACTCCATCACTTTGTATGATGGGAGCTCCTTAGCTCTGTGTCTCAACACTTTTCCAAATTTTGAGGTGGGTTTGGCCTTGCCTGGAGAAACAAACATCCTGCTGCAGCCAGGATGAGATTTGTCTGTCTTTTAGGGGGACTTGGTGTGTGTGAGGGGCTCAGATGTGGTAGTGGATGTGTCACATCAGTGTCAGCACAGTGCTGGGAGGGGACTGAGCTGAACAGTGCAAGCAGGGCCAGGAGAAATCCTCCAGCAAGCAGGAAAACAGGAGACAAAAGGGAATTGGAAGTGTTTGGAGCCCCCTCTGTGGCAGTGGTGCCATGGGTGCCCTGGCCATGCTGTGTGCTCTGGAATGGCACAGGCACTGCTGACAGCAGCTTTCCTCAGGGATTGCTTTGCCTTGGCACTGCCAGGTGCTGAGCTGTGTGTGCCACCTCTGGAGATTCCCTGGGACAGGCCTGAGCTTGGCACTGAGGCTTCCAGCCCACAGGGACCCCATGGAATGGTCGAGACACTGGAGCAGAGCTCTGTGAGAAGGTTTTGTTGCTGCTGCACTGGTGTGTGCTCAGGTGTTTGCCTGGGGCTTGCTCTGTGATTCCCTGCTGGAATACAGCACAGCACAGCACTCCTTCCAGGGCAGGGTAAGAAAAGGGTTTCTGGACTCTCCTCCCACCCCTGGCACGTGAGAAATTCCTCCCTAGAGCTGTTCCCCAGGCTTGGAACCTGTGACCAGGCTTGGAGCTGCTCGTGGTCTTGTGTGACTTCTCCTCATTAATCATGAACCTGGGACCTCACACATTCATTTCTCTGTGACTTCCCTGGAGCCAGTGAGAGTGGGAAGAGGGAGGTGAAATGAAGCCCTGTCCATGCTGGATGGAGGGGTGGCTGAGGGATGAGGAGGGGACACAGTGAAGGGAGATGTCCCACGTAGAACTGAGCAATAATCCTGCCCAAATGTGGAGTTCTTGCTTGGGCAGCACCATCCTGAGAGCAAAGAAAGAACCTGGTACTTTCAAAACATCATGTGCTAGAACAAAAATGGCCATTTCCCCTGGCTCAGTTGGCTGTGCAGACCAGGACAGTGTTCACCCCACTTTTACAATGTTCTGCAGTGACAAAGTTCTTGTTGAAATGGATTTTGTCCCTCTTTTGCCAGGAGTTGGGACTTGGACAAGAAGAATCCTTCTGTATGCAGGATTTATTTCCATCCATTCTTTATTTGAGCCATCTCTTTCTTTTCTAAGATATCTCACATTTTATTTTTAATACTGGACAAATACCAAATATTCCTCAAGAGAGATGTGTGATTGCAGCTCAGTTCTGACAGTTGAGAATAGTCCAACCAACGTATTTGCCTCATCTGAAATGCTGCTATTTTGAGCTGTGCTTTTGTTTTTAGCCATCAGTGAGAAGTTTGCATTTCCTGCAGATGATATTTTGGGTTGATGTGAGTTGTTAAGGCCCCACTGTGGAAAATGGTTTTCTTCCTGTGTGACTTTGGGCTTGTCTTTTCTGGTTTGATACCCTCATCCAAACCAGAAGCAGAATTAAATCCCCACATCCCAGCTGGTCATCACTAAATAATTTGTTTTACATCTTGCTGAAGCATTTTATAAGTGATGCTGCAGGAAGGCTTGTTTCCTGTTTTGATTGGGATTTTTTTTTTCTTTTCCTTTATTTTTGGACTTAAGATAAAGGCAAACTGAACTTTGCAGACACTTCTTTGGGAATCATTTTCCAGCTATTATTTTGCAAACTATTAGAGCAGCAGATCATGAGGTGGGAACCCAGTTATGCAAACAAAGCCACGTCACTCTTGGCCAAAAATAGCTTCAGTACATGTGCAGTAAGGTGGAAATGAAGGCCCTTGGTGTACACAGAGCAAACAGGGAGGGAGGCAAGAGGGGAAGCTGCAGCTTTTTGTTTGGAGCCTCTCATATTTAGAGCAAAGTGTGTTTTCTAGAGAAAAGTTTTGCTGCTTCTCTTTTCAGTGGGATAGGAGTTATTCCTTCCTTACAGATAAAGGGGACTGAGTTTGAGGACTCTGGTCCTAGAGGTGTTGGTAATTTTAACATCCCATGCAGAGCATGAAGAAATACAGGAGAAAAGTTAAAAAATGTTCCTTTTCCTTCCTCTGCTCAGCCCATCTCCAGCACAGGGAAAACCTGGTCCTTGCTGGGCTCCCCTGGCATTCTGAGAGAGCTCTCAGGGCTGGCTCCACATCTCCTGCAGAGATGCTGCCTGGGCTTGAGTCTTCATCTCCTTTCATTCCAGCCTCATCCAGCACTGCAGTGCCCTAAATAATTTCGAGATCAGCCCAGTGGCTGTTTGCTGTGTACTCAGGGACTTGCTGCCTGCGAGTTTTCTGGGTGTTTGCAGCAGGGCTGGGGTCTGCCTTCCTTTAAAGTGCTGCAAGTTACTTTCCACCTGGCTTAAAATAATCTTGTTTCTTCCTTCTGTAGCATCAGCAGCCCCAGATCCCTTTGCAGTGATGTGGTTAATTGCAGTTTGTTATCGAGCTGTTAGGAGATTGTTTTGGGCCAAGAGAGGAGATAAAGCAGGAGCTCAGCTATGGGAAATGCAGCTGTAGGTGTGCAGATGTAGCTTCCATTGGATTAAAGCCTCCTTTTTATGAAGACTTGCAATTTCTTATCTCACAATACTTTTCTGGGATGAGGCAGAAGGGGGCTATAGAGTGGAGCAGAGGCTTGATGCCTTCTGTAATGGGCACAGTGATTCCCAGGCTCATTCCCTATTCCTCACAGACAGTTTTGGTCTCAATTAGAAATCGTGTTCAAATTATCTCTGCATTCATCCAGAATTGCAAGTGCCTATCAGAACATCTCCATGGCTTCACATGGGAGTTCTCTGTTCCTGCTCCTCCTCTTTCCAAAGGTGTATAAAAAGCTTTACTCCTGCCAGAATTCCCAAACACAGATTTTTTATTGCTCAGGTCCCCCCTCCAAGTTTCATTCCAGGTTTCAAGGTTTGCCTGGAGCTTTTTCCATGCAGGATTCCCGTGCATGTTGGAATGTTGCTGTGTTCCAAAACAGCTGAACATCAGCATGCACAGCTACACAGAGAGGGGAGATTAGTGCTGATTTATTGGCCTGTCAATTAAAGAGGAGCACGAGGATTCTCACTGCATGGCTGAGATGCAGTGGTGTGGTGGCAGCAAAAGATGAGCTTTCTTAAACCTAACTGCTGGTTCCTATACATTTATGTTTAATTAAAGTGTTCCTACATCCTGCACTCCTCAACATTAATTCTGAGATGTATTTTGAACCAGTGCCAGGGGAATACATTGTTATGGCATCCTCTTTCCACATCTATTAGCAGGAAGGGGATAATTGAGGAAATCTCACACAGATTTAATTGGGGACTGAGGGCAGAGCAGGGAGGGGGAGCAGCACAAGGCAGAAGTAGGTCAGGAGTTGGGTAACTCTGGCTTGGCACAGAGCAGTGGGCAGAGCTGCTGGGGGCACACTGGGGGTGACCAGGCAGTGCTGGGGGTGCCAGAGGAGCTGTTTCCATATGGCTTCACAAAATCCTGCAGGTCTGGGCACCTCTGCCAGGGATGCTGATCCCTCAGGGAATTGTGTGGGGTGGGTGAGGAATGGGGGCTGAGAGCAGCCTGGGCTGGGGGCAGGATTTTGCAGTTTTGAGCTCTGATCTGGAAGATGGAATGAAGGATCTGAAGAAGGATCTGAAGTTTTGCTCCAGTTTGCAGCTGCCTGTGCTGGGGTGGGAAGCAGGGTCCTGGCAGGGATGAGTCCAGGGAAGCAGGGACAGACCTGGGGAAGCAGGATCCTGTCAGGGATGAGCCCAGGGAAGCAGGGACAGACCTGGGGAAGCAGGGTCCTGTCAGGAATGAGTCCAGGGAAGCAGGGTCCTGTCAGGGATGAGTCCAGGGAAGCAGGGTCCTGTCAGGGATGAGTCCAGGGATGCAGGGTCCTGTCAGGGATGAGCCCAGGGAAGCAGGGTCCTGGCAGGGATGAGTCCAGGGATGCAGGGTCCTGTCAGGGATGAGCCCAGGGAAGCAGGGTCCTGGCAGGGATGAGCCCTGGGATGCAGGGTCCTGGCAGGGACAGGCCCATGGAGAGGTGTCCATGCTTTGTGTTGGGTTGGGCAAAGCTCGTGGCACCAGCTGGGACTGGGGCTGTTGTTTTGAGTTTGTGCAAACAGCAAGAAGCAGAATTTGCCCTCCAGAGCCCACACTGCAAACACAAACACTTTCTAACAGACAAAACATGAGGGAAAAGAAGAGCTTTAATTACAAATCTTGTCCTTGAATATTTTTACTGGCGTTCCTGAAAGCCTCTTCCATCAGCACTGCCAACCTGAAGCATCAACAAATACAGTTCTGGCTTAGAAATTGGTGTAATTAGGAAATGCAAACACACAGGGAAGGGTGGGGGCTGTTTGCCTCTGTTTTCTGAGCCTTGAGGGAGGCTCTTCTCAAGCTTTTACATCCAGTCACACAGAGCAGAAATATTTTCAGCTTGTATTAAGGTTAAAAAAAAATAAAAAAATGATTCTCCCAATAGCAGCAGGTCAGAGACATTTTCTTGTGCCACTCAGGGCTGTGGCTGCCATGCTTCCCTGCCAAAGTTTTGGGTTTATTCCCTCATTCCTGCTTTCTAGGATTCTCCCCCCCTGCAGGGTGCTGGGATGGGTAACCTGTGCATTTTTTCTGGGATGAGTTTTCCTCTCCAGCTACCAGTTGTAAAACCCACTGGGGCTGCAGAGGCACCAGCTTGTGCTGGAACAGAATGTACAAAATATCCCCTCCTCAAGGACTTGGCTTTGTGTACTCCAGTGGCTGATGTCAGAGTGTGGAAAAGGTCTTGTTTTCTCCGGAAATCTTTATTCTTAATGTGCATCCAAGACAGAGAAGCAGAAAAGTGTGTTCTTCTAAACCTAAGCTAAGAAGCTTGTTCAATTTTTAAACAGTTACATAAAGCCATCAAAGTCTGACAGGAGAGAGATGCAAGTTGGTGCAAAAGAAAATGGGAAAAAGAAGCTGAAATGGAGTGTTAAACTAATTCCCTCAGGCTTATACCTAAAACAGCCTTAACTCATCGATGAACCTGCTCCTGTGCTTTCATTTTTTTCACTTCTTTTCTCATTTTTTCCTCTTTCTTGCCAGCTGTGGTCCTCATGTTGCTGAACCCTGGCTAAGTGTGAGTGCTTCTTGAGCCAGCACCACTCTGCTGCTTTTACCTGGCCAGTTCTGGGTCCAGATGAGCATTTCTGTGCTGCTCTTGGGGTGACAAACACATGGACATGAGTGGTGGGAATGGGGCCTGGCTGAAGCACAGCAAAGATCCTGAGCTCCTGAGTGGTTCTGCTGCTCAGCAGCCAGCTCTGGGTGACATTACCTGGTTTTGCCACCTCCAGATCTGGGTGACATTCCCTGGTTTTGCCACTGCCAGGTCTGTGTGACATTCCCTGGTTTTGCCACTGCCAGGTCTGAGTGACATTCCCTGGTTTTGCTGTATCCAGGTCTGAGTGACATTCCCTGGTTTTGCCACTGCCAGGTCTGTGTGACATTCCCTGATTTTGTCACTGCCAGGTGTGGGTGACATTCTCTGGTTTTGCTGTAGCCAGGTCTGAGTGACATTCCCTGGTTTTGTCACTGCCAGGTGTGGGTGACATTCTCTGGTTTTGCTGTAGCCAGGTCTGAGTGACATTCCCTGGTTTTGCTGCAGCCAGGTCTGAGTGACATTCCCTGATTTTGTCACTGCCAGGTGTGGGTGACATTCCCTGGTTTTGCTGCTGCTCAGGGAACGTTTGGGATGCTCAGGGAACATTTGAGATGCTCAGCAGCACCGAGACTCTCGCCTTGGTGGAGAGCAAGTGCTGCTTTGGCCCATGGCTGAAAACCAGCTGAGCTTCCCAAACTCATCTGCCAGTTCCTGGTGGAGGCTTTTTCTCAGTGAAGGAGGAATTGGCAGGGTTAGCACAGCGAGCTTGGAGCACTCTGAGTGCTGGTGAGGAGGAGTTTGGGGCCCATTCATGGGGTGACATTCTCCCTTCCCAAGGGAAGAAGGGACAGCAGGGACAACATCACAGTGACACTGTGAGCCCCTCCATCAAACCTGCCTGGGAGAGAGCACAACAAGCAGCAATCACACCAAGGTTTGGTGCTGTTCCTGCCCTCAGTGGTTTGGATGCAGCTGGAGCTGAATCCCTTTGGCTCTGTGCTGTCCCTGGACCCACACTGGGCATTCTGAGGGGCTCTGGGCACAGCAGCCTCCTCTGGCACTGGGGGAGGTGCTGCAGGAGCTCAGCTCATGCCCTGCCTGAGCTGTCACAGCATGGAAATAAGAATTTCTTAGGAATTCAGAGTCAGGAATTCACCTGCTGCCTTTGAGGGTGCTGAAGCACAGCCATGGGCACCAGCTCTGACCTCACATTGGTCACATTTAATTTGAGCTCTGAGGTTCCTCCCTGACCCAGAGCATGGAAGGGCTCTCTGCCTGCATTATTTAGATGCCATCTCCTCATCTTTAAAGTTGACTGAGCTTCAGTTTTGTTGTTGGTTCTGATGGTGTTTGTCACTGCCTTTACCAGAGCAGCAGTGGACTCTGAGCAACTCTCCAGCACCATTTTCTCCCAGATATTTCCATAGAATCCCAGAATGGTTTGGGTTGGAAGAGACCTTAAAGATTCCACTATCCCAGGCTGCTCCAAGCCCCATCCAGCCTGGCCTGGGACACTTCCAGGGATCCAGGGACAGCCAGAGCTTCGCTGGGAGTTCTATGCCAGCAGCTCAGCACCTTCACAGGGAACAGTTTCTTCACTCTTCATTAGCCAGCAGATATTCATGAAAGGCTATAGGATCACACCTCTCTGGTTAATGCATAAAGACATTGCAGGTCTTTGAGTAATATTAATCTATTTATATCTACTACCTTGATCCTAGAAATCCATTATAGCTGGTCCTGTCTAGACATGATCAAGGACATACTTTCAACTGCCATTATTTTTCGATAGCATTAATATTCAAGCAAGTCTTTGTCTTAAAAAATGTATTCTGAAAGCTGTGGTTATTGAGGAAATTCATGGAGAATAAAAAGAAGTCCTGTGACAGAGAGGATGTCACCTCACAGAAGTAACCACAGAGGGTGGCTGGCACTGCTGCTCCCACAGCTTTTCACCCCAGTGACTCTGAGCCATCATTCCTGGGAGACTCAAGAGGCAAATGAAACTCAGAAAAGCCTGATGATTTCCTCCAGGTCATGGAGGAAATGAATTAGAGGAAATGAATTCCCTGCTCTCCACTCCTGCCCTCTCTGAGCTTTTTTATTCAGGTGTTGGCATTTCTGAGGTCGCATTCAATCTGGAGAACCTGGCTTTGGTTAACCCCAGGCACTCACCTCCCTGAGTCGTGCTGAGAAGGAGGTGTTCAGCTGGAAATTGCTCCCACAGTGTCATTGTGCCATTAAATCTTCAGGGAGTCACAGTTTAGTGGTGCTTGGTTGGAACTGGGAGCCCTGCTTTGCTCCTCTTAGGAGAGGGGAGCAGAGGTGGGATCCAGGAATCTCTGGGAGAATCTTCCTTCCAGAAAGAAGCTTTTGTCAGGAATGGATCCATCTCCTTTCTCATGCACAGCAAGGCTTTGTTCTATGAGAAGGATTCCTAGAGAAAGCAGCTGGGGGAAAAAATGCTCAAAATTCAAAGTTTGCATAAGTCTGCCCTTTAAGAAATGAGCAGCATTGGAGACTCCCAAGTGCTCTCTGTAAATTGCAATGTTTCCTTCCTGTGTTTGAGTTTGAGCAGTGCCTGCACCTCCTCTGAGCTCTCCTCAAGCTGCAGGACATCAATGTTTACTTTAGGGTTCCTGACTCTGTGCCTCCAGCCTGAAGGTCTGACCGAAAAAAAAAAAAAAAATCTGTTTTCAGCACATTCAGAGCACTTCTGTGTTCTCTGTGCTTTTGAAGAGCCACCCCTGTGTCTGCATGGCAGCGTCCCAAAGGCACTCCCTGGCCTGGGAGGACTGTGCTGAAGGTCTCAGGCATGAAAAACAAGCTGGATGAATTTTTTTTTCTTTTGCCTTCTTGTCACAGGTTGGGAAAATTTCCCTCCTCTCATGCCCAGGTCGCTGTGTTGTGTTAGAGCTGCCACCTTGCATTGCAGTTCAGGGATAAATAAAGTGCTTTTCACAGTTCTGGGGATTCTTTGGCATGCCAGTATAGAAACACAAGTAATTGTCATTAGAAAAACTCAAAATATTTCTGCTCACACAGCCTCAGGTAAAGGACTAATAATGAAGATGGGTCACAAGGGAGCCAATTTTGGTAGAACTAAATCCACTGGTGTTTGCTGACACATAAACCAGAAATATTTTACTGCTCAAAGTGGGTGCAGTCACTGCTCAGTCAAAAATCATGGAATCCTGCTGGGTCTGCCCCATGGACTCTCCACAGGAGTCCCTCATGCTGCTCCTGGAATCTCTTTTTTTCTCCTCCTTTCAGTTTTCCTGCTGCTAAGAGGAGAAGGGGAAGTGTGGGGGAAGCAGTTTTGTGGCCCCAGTAATTGTTGAAGCCTCAGCAATCATAAAGAAGAGAGTCTAAATGAAAAATCTTTCCTTCCTTTCCTGCCAGACCTCATCTTATCCACTTTGTCACCTGAACTTCCAAGTATCCATCAGTTAAGAGGATGGAGATTTGCATAATTAGTGTTCTTGAGGTACCTCTGAAATGCAGGAGAACTCTTAGGTGTCTCAGCTCTTATCTAATGAGGGGCTGACAAAGAGGTATCCATGGAGACATCCATTATGAGCCACTGTTCTGAAATTGGTTCTTTCCAATGCCTGTTAAAATGCCAAAGGGTTTTCTTGAGCATAATTTATACCATTCTTTGCTCTGTTTGTAAACAAAAACAGTTATGCTTGAATATGATGAGAACCATAATTTTTAAAATGAGGTTTGCAAGCTCTTATTAAGAAACAGGGATGGGGGTGGTTTGGGAGGAAGGCACTGAGGTTTTTAAGGTATCCTACAATGTATAGATCATGTCATGGCCTCGTGGAGCTGTGAGTGACCAAAAGCAGGAGAGTTGTCCCTAAGGGAAATGTGGCCCATGCTTCAGGCAGCATTAACTGCTGTGCACAGCTCACACTGTGCTGCTTGGTTATGGAAGGAATCTCATGGTGAGCACACCCTGGCAAGGCTTTCCCAGGAATTTGGGGGCTGGAATTGTGCTCCTGGCAGGGCAGGGCAGCCCCATCACCTCTGCACATCCACATTGCACCAAATCCAGGGAGGAGTGGGTGAAATGGTCCTGCAGGGGTCTGCACAAGATGGGATGGGTTGTTCAGAGTGGAGTTGCAGCATCTCAGTATTTGCACAGGAGGAGGATGGGCTCCTCATGGACTCCTGGATAGGGGGATTCTTCACCCAGGGATCCAGGGCACTCCTAAATAACTGAGCTGAGAGTTAGGAGATCACACACTTGGCAATTGTGGCATTGTCTCAAAGAGAGGTCACAGCCTAAAGCTTCACCCCACCATTCCCTCCCTCTCTCTGCTGAAGTTGAGCTTTGCTGGGCAGCCCTCAAGCCCTGGAAATTTGCCAAGCTCCAGGAAGTGGTGCCTCAGGTGAATCATTACAGGCTGTGGTTCATGAGCTGTGCTGCCTTGGAGGGATCTCTAAACAATAACCAAGAGAAGTGAGTCTAAATAGTGGGCAGCTTAAATTCATCTTGGAGTGATCTGTTGCCCTGTGCTTCTCTCTGTGGAAATTTGTTAGGGCTCTACAAGCCAATTTGGCTGGATAGCATGAGGTGAGGCACCTGGATTTGAGCTGCCTGCTCAGGCATGGCCATCGTGGAGCAGTCCAGCAGCTGGAAAAATCTGGAGAAAAATAAACCAACAGCTGCACACCTCTGGCAACGGGAACTTTGGGGACAGTGGCACCAGGATCAGGGAAGAGACAACTCCAGCACCTTCTCTGCATAAAGTGGCTGCAAGGGTTGTTCAGAGAGTGTCTGCTGGTGAAATTAGTACCCAAAGTTATTTATTTATTTTGGTGATCATATCAAAGGAGTGGGAAGCAGGGCCAGGGGGAAAGGGACTTGGCTGTTGAGGAAAACCAAAAAAAGTCTGAGCATCTCGGGGCATTTGAGAGAGCTGGGCTTCTCTTTTCTGACAGCCTCCCTTCAGCACAGACTGGAGGCATCCATTGCTGTTATCTGAGCTATCAGAATATTCAAATTGCCGTGGATAACGCAGACTTAAGTGGAAAAACAAAACTGCAAAAACAACCACTTCTGCCAGCAGATTTCAGGCTGCCATCAGTCTCAGGCTGACACTTTGGATACTGAGCAGGGCTGCACGGGGAGGGAGGAGGGCTGCTGGAGCTGGGCTTGTGCTGAGCAGGGATTCTTGAAGCTCAGAGGAGCTGCAGCATCCCAGATCTTTAAATACAGTCTGAGAAAATTCTCAGTGGGGAGCTCCCCCTACGCCAAAGCAGAGCCCGTGTCACCTCTGTTGTGCTCCTTCCCTCTCCATCCCTGCGGATGCTGTGGCTGCCAGGCCTTTGATGTGCAGATCCAGTGACGCATGTTTCAGTCCCTAATCACAGCCCGGATGGTTTTGGAATAGGGTGAATATTCGGGGTGAATATTCAGGGCTCCAGATTGCACTCACTGCGGCAAAGGCAGGAGGAGGAGGGAGGGCAAGGGGGGCACTGGAGTGGGTGGAGAGTTTGGGTTGGGGGCAGCAGCAAAATGTCACTGGAGACCCCTCTGGGGTGGTCCCTTGGTGCTCTTGCAGCTCTGCAGTGCTCTGGTTGCAGTGATTTGAGAAAAAGGACATTTCATGGTGGTTTCCCCATCCCTGCCAGCCTGGAGCATTCACGAGTCCTGAGTCAGCCCTCACCACCTACCCCCAAATTATAACACTGAGGGGGGAAATTGCATCTTGGCTTCGAGTGGAAATGAAAGGAATCTGTTAGTTTGGGGTTCTTTCCCACAGTGGTTGTTGGGCTGGAGCTGTTGTGGTGGGTTTGGCTCATGTGCCCCAGTCTTGTGCCTTGGGTTTTGTTCAGGTTCATACAGACTGATGGCACTTGAGAGAGAGGAATTAGGAATTGGGAAATACAAAATTTCCCAAATTTTAGGGGATCCATGACTCGAGCCAGGCTTCAAAACCTGAGAACCACAGGCAGAGAGTTGGGTGCTCTGCTGGGAACACCCTGTGCTGATAAAAGACTCGAATAACCAGCCTGAGAGGCAGAGAATTACTGAAGATCTGTGGGTTTGCTTGAGGCCCTTGATATCTGTCATGGATTAGTCAGACAAAAGTGTCAGGACTGGATGTACCACAAGGCAGGGTGCTGTGTTCATCACAGGAGTGAGTGATCCTTCTGCCTGCCTTCAGCTCCAATCTGCAGGCATTATTATTTTTTGACCCCGAGGAGTGTGGCAGGAGTGCTGCTTTGGCACTGGGCTGTGCAGCACCTTGCAGGGGAAAGAGAGCTCCCTGTTTTCTTGCAAATCTGTCCATAAAGACAGGAGATGTCAGGTTTTTTGACCCTTGTTATGTGAGCTCACAGTTCCCACAGGACTGGCACAGCAGGGGCTGAGCAGACTCTTGTTGCCCACATCCCAGAGTGTGTGGCTTCACTCCCCCAGCCTCCAGAGGCACAAAAAAGGGATTTTCCCTCAGTGCTCAGTGCCCTTCTGCACCAGCACTGATGGCTCATCTGTCTCTCACCAGCTCAGCAGCACTGAGTGGGGTTTATGTCCCACTTGTGGCTAATGTTAATTTAGAACCTCTTTTCTCTCTCTGGCAGCTTCTGATTTGGAAATGAAGCTAATAGCATTTCAGGTAATTTAAAGAGTCTGTATGTGAGTGTGTGCCTGGTGGGAATGTGCAGCAGGTAGTTTCCCACATAAAGAAGGTTAAAGGCCTTTGTGAAGGCTGGAAATTTCCTCTGCTTTCAAAACAAGCTTCTCATCCAAAAATAGCAGCGAGCTGATAGCTTGGCTTCTCCTTATTTATTAGCAGCAGATGCTGCTGATAGATGCAGAGTTCTTTGGAGGAGTGATGTGCACCAGGGCACTGAGGTACCTTGCTGATTGCTGATCCAAATCAGACACTCATCACAGGATCAGATCCACACATCTCTTGTGGGATTCCCAGGCCTGCTCCCATTGCAGGGAGGATGCAGCAGTGGCAAGTTATTATTTGCTCTCAGCTGTCCAAATCTGCAAGGGAAAAATCCACCCAAAGCAGCTCCTTTCTTGTGTAATAGTGATGAGCTCCTGGAGCTGTGCAGGCAGAGGTTCCCTGTCTGCATGGGAGGGTTATGCAGGAATTGGGGCAGGGGGTAAATTTTGAGTTTTGGGGCCCATCTGGGAATATCCACATCCTCCCACTGCAGAATTGTGCAGTTTGCAGGCACACAAAAATGAGTGAGCCCAGGCTTGTGTTCCTGAGCAAAGCTGCCTGTGGAGCCTGTGCTGCTGCTGAGGCTGAGGGCAGGGCAGCATCCCAGAGCTGCTGTGCTGCTTCCCTCCATAAATGAACTCTGAAACACTGGAAGCTGCTGCTGTGTTTGCTGGGAGTTTTTTTGGGGTGATATCCATGTTCTCCTCCAGGGTGTTGCCTTCCTTAGCTGCTTTTGGGGAAATGAGGGACACAGCACTGAGGTTTCCCTTTGAGAAATTCAGAATGTGATGTGGAGTGAGCCCACCTTGCTCACAGTGTGGTAGAGCTTCCTGGCCATGGATATAGGATATGGCCATGGATTTAGGATATGGCCATGGATTTAGGATATGGCCATGGTTATAGGGTATAGCCATGGATATAGGGTATAGGACATGGATATAGGATAGAACTGGGCTCTGCAGACAAGGTGACAGATCCTGGGTGCCCAGCCAAGAGCACACCTCCCATATAATGGGATCCCCAAATCTTCTTGTACCCTGTTGGATGTGTGTGGTTAATGGCTGTTTTTGTCCCTGTTAACGTCATCCCTTTCCACAAACAGCAATTCCTCACACTCTCTCATGTGGTTCCTGGAAAACTTTTTTGTGTCTAGTGCTCTTTCATTTTCCATTTCCTGCAGCTCCCCTGGTTGTTTTAGCTGATAAAACAAAGCACCCTCCTAAATTCCTGTAATTATAGTCATCCAACAGGCACATTCAGATGGGCTGAATAAGGCCACAGTGTGTCAAGCCTTTCATGGAATCATTCAGGTTAGAAAAAGCCTCCAGGTTCATCAAATCCAACTTTTGTTTCTGAGAAAGAGGGAGATAAAGTCCTTTAGTACTTCGGTACACTTTATGACTATTTCTGTGTAATTTGCAAAGCATTAAAGCCAGGCCTGGTGGTGGCCCAAAAAGGCAGAATGCAGTCAGGAAAATGGAACCAAATTATGCAATTATGCAGTTTCCTACTGTTATCCAGCTCCTTGAAAATGAAACATCCAGGAGGAATTTTAACTCGTGCTTTTTGATGCTCTAAGGCACTTCATTTCCATGTGGTGTGGAGTTGGGTCTTTGCCTCTCCTGGCCAAGGTGACCCAAGAGTGAACACTGAGCCAGCAGGTGATGGGCAGTTTAAAAATTAAAGAGATGGGGGATCAGAAAAGGCAGAGATTCCATGTTCAGGACTGTGTGGTGGGACCAGAAATGAGGAAAAGAGGATGGCAGGAGCCAAACACACCTGGATGTGCCCAGAGGTGACACTGGAGCTCAGGGTCCCACTGCAGCTGTGTGTCAAACCCCCCTTTGTGTCTTTGGGGAGCAGAGAATCTGCAAATCCACCTTCAGTTCCCTGGAACCCCTGGGGATTTTGCAGAGAGGGCTTCCAGGGGAGCTCAGTTTCACCCCATTGCTCCCCAGCTGGGATGTGTGGGGTTAGGAAGAGCCAGAGGTTCTTCCACCTTATCTACAACATCAGTTTGGAAGCCCAAACCCAGCAGCATGATGAGCTTTGGGTGATCACTGCTGTCCCCTCTCCCAGAGGTGTCACAGGGCTGATCCAAGGGCTCTGTCCAGGCCCTCCAGCAAGTGCCAGCTGAAGGCTCTTGAATCCAACAACAGACAGGCTGGAGGAATAAAACCTGCAGCAGCACAGGCAGGCTGTTTTATCACCTTTGTTCTCTTTTTAGCCACCTAACTATTCCTGGAAGAGCTAATATTAGCTCCCCCATCTATTTCTTAGAGGCTGGGAAAACAAGAATCCGATGGAGTGTCCTGGTTTCCAGGTGAACTGCTGGCTGCAGTGGGCTCTGAGAAGCCTCACAAGCTCTTGCATCACCAGCTCTTGGTGTGGGGAGCCATTGAAATCTGTGCTTGTGGAAGTGACAGCATGAGGAGGATTAAAATTGTTGAGCACTGTGTTTAATCCTAGCAACAGACTGTTTGGGAGGCACCATCCCCAGCTGGGCACAGATAGTCATGGAACATGCTTGCTTCGTTCTGCTGCACAGGAGCAGCTCCTGAGATGCTTTTAGTCAAGGCTTGGTGCTAAAAGTCAGAATTTTGGCAGGATGTTTATCCAGGATTTGCCAGCTTGTCTTGTCCTAGCGCTGCCATGCCATTGTGTTGGGATGCTAAAGGGCTGATTAGAGGCAGGGAAGTGAGAGTGGGAATGGAGTGGTTTATTCCTTGAGTGACATCCAGCTCTGCTTCCAGGGAAGGGATGATCCTGCTCACTGCCACTCCAGGCTCTGAGTGGGACCTGGCAGGTGAGCATGCTCCTGATTTAACGTCACAGTTAAAAAAAGCCTTTTTGTCAGCCAGCCCCAGGTCAAAATGAGCTCTGCTGCTCTCCCAGAGCTGTGATATTGCTGGGGAAAAAGGGGAGTGAGCAATATTTTGTTTCTGCATCCCTCTGGCTCTTGGGGAGGTGGGAAGGACTCCAAGTGGAGGGGGGACATGTTGTCCTGGGGTTGTGGGAAGCAAAGCCAGGGCTGATGTGAGAATTCCCTTCCCCAGAGCTGATGGGCTGCCCTGGCTGCAGAGGGACTGGAGCAGCACAGCCTGGCCCTGTCTGCTCCATCATCCCAGTCCATGCTGGAATGCTCAGGGAATATCCAAAAGCACCAAACCCAGGGCAGCTGTGGACAGACCCATCCTTGCTGCTGAGGAAGGGCTGGGTGTGAGCTCAGGGGAAGGTGTTTCTCCTCAGTCAGGAGCAGAGGTTTTAATTAAACAGCTCCCTGATAGCTGGCACCGTGCAAAACACCCTGTGTTGGCATCAGAGCCACCTGAGGGATCAATTCTCAAAAAGGACTCTGTAAAACCAGCTAAATAATTAAAACTAATAATAATAATAATAAAAAAAAACCCCAACCCTGACAACTCCAATGTTTAAAAATTCAACGTTTTGATGAAATATTAAATGCTAATTATTTCCTTGCACTTGGGCTGGCACCGCTTCTCTTGATGTTGGCAATTTAGCATCACACAGCAGTAATTGAAGTGTATTGTCAGCTTTTGTGTTACATTTACCACCCAGGCCCCAAACCCAACACTCCTAAAGCCTCTGCTTGATTTTAAGTGTTGAATACTTTGAAGTCTGCTGTAGTGGATGGGTCATAGTGCTGTGAATACCAAAGGCAGCTGGCTAAATGGCTGGTGAAAAATGCCCCCGTGCTTGCTGTGAGGAGCTGCAGTGTAATTTCAGCAGTGAACACTGAGAGAGGGGCTCAGTGGATACACCAGACACTAAATGAAATGCAAAAATGAGAGGGCAAAAGGATATTTGGAAAGCATTTCATGGCTTTCATGTTTTATGTGTCATTTTAATTTCTACTCACCGTGGTTGGATTAATTATTTGATATGAAAAAGAAAAGGTGTTGAACTTGGTGCTGGGTGGGCAGATGAAAGATGTGACTGGCAGGGGAAAATGCTGCAAATATTCCCTGGTTTACCTGCTTTCCTTTCTGTGTGAGGATGTATCAGTGCCTTGGTTTTTTGCAATGTGGAGGGGGCACAGGGTATGGATAGATGAATAAAATTACAGAAGTGCTGAGGTTGGAAAGACCTTTAAGGTCATCCAGTCCAACCATCAGCCATGTCCTCAAGTGCCACATCCACTTGTTTTTTGAAGACTCCAGTTTTTTTGAAATTAGGGAAATGCTTGCATTTGGAGATATTTGTCCTGCTGTTTCATTGTCTCAAAGACATTCAGGCAGCTTTCATGGACAAAAAAAGCTTTTTTCCCTCCCACCAGATCAGTTTATGAGTGTTCTAACTGTTCTGGCATGCAGTTCCAGGATTTCCAAAGCAGGCAGGAGATGCACATGAATGCACATCTAGGAATTGAAGGAGAAGGATTTGGTCTTTTGTTAAAGGCATCTCTGAGCTCTGCAAGAGCAGCTCCAGGAGACAGAGTGGGAGAGGCACTGAGAGCCCAGGAGTGCTTTGGGATTCCTGGAACAGAGTTAAATGGAATAAAGCAGAGATTTATTAAAAGCTTCAAAGGATTCACCTTGAGCCATGGCTACACCCAAGATGGATCCTGGTCAGGAATTTTCACACTTTTATAAATTCTGTTCCATTTCCACCTTGGGGTTCATTGTCCAATTCCAGCTCCAGGTTTGCAGTCCCACCCTCCCAGATTCTCTCCTCAGTTCTCTGCTGTTTGCACTTTTTGGGGCTGGGGCTGGAAAAGGATTGTTTTGTGTGCCTGAGCTGGGAGGAGAGCTTGGAACACTTTATATGGAGCTCAGAGTTATAAACTAATGCAGTGCAGAGTCTGGAAAATATAAAAGCTGAAACTTCAGGCATGAGCAGTACCAATATCTGTGCCCAGATGGGGACTGGGAGTGCTTTGAGGGCACCTCCAGGAGCGCTGTGGGTGCTGGGCTGGGTCCCTGAGGAGGGGCTTTGCTCTCAGGAGCAGTGGGTGGGGTCCTGCCCTGGCTGGGTGATGATGGCAGTGCCAGGGGGGAGCAATGCACTGCCTGGAATTTGCTTTTCGTGGGGGTTGCTCTCTCAAAGCCCTGATTAATGAATAGTGCAGGGAGGCTTCTGGTCATGGTGCTTATCCAGTGCCTGGTTTGGAGTCTGGGGGTGATTAAATTAACATCTCTAGCCAACTCTAAATTCACTAATAACTTTTAAAAGCACAGACAATTAGCAGACTCAGTGGGAGAAGAGCTTGCAGAGAGAAGCAATTTAATGTGCTGCCAGCTTGTGTTTCAGTGGCCTGTGTGAATATACCAGAGGTGCTTTCCCAGCAAGCTTCACATACACTGAGTTTTCAGGGTTCAATAATCTTCCTGAACTCAAGAAAGCACTAATCTCCTTCAGGGAACGAATAAAGTAAGTGGGCAAAAAAAAAAATAAATGGTAATTTTATCAAGGATAAATTGTCCTGATGCTCCTGCAGTGTGCTCAGAGCAGCTCCCAGAGCTCATCCTCAGGGAGCTTTGCAGGTGGGTCAGACCCACAAACCTCTGGGATTTGGGAGTCCAACTGGATATATTCCCTAGGGAATGTCCCTGCTGGCACCATTGCCCATCCTGGATTGCTAAACCAGGAGCCACTGGGTGAGCAATGCAACATTTTGAGGGGTTTGCTGTAAATCCAAATGTAAAATTCCTGCTGGTGGCAGTGGCACCACAGTGTCCAACAAGAATCTGCCAATTTTCTCCTCTTTATTCATCACTGAAGCAGGGACAGACCAGTGGACACCCAGGCTTTTGCTGCTTGGTTTCCTTAAGGACTGTTTGAACATTTTCCATTGTGGTTTTTGGTCAGAAAGCCAGATTTACAATGAATTTTTGTTTCCTTCTGCTGTCTGGAAGATTTTCCCTTCTTTTTGATGGTGAAAGCTGAAGTAGAAAAACCAGAAAGTTTGAAGGCTCTGAACTGTAATCAAGTCCCCACACTTTGCTTTCAGGTGAATTTTCTTTTTTCAGAAAGCTAGTTTAAAAAAAATAAACAAAATCTACCCCCTCAACCAAAGGCAGCTTTAATATCTTTGTGCAAAAGCCACAATTTAGTGATCAGCTCTGTGCTGGCTGGGTTACAATGGATGTTTGAGTGCTCTTTACTTTGGAGCTTAATCTATTGTAGGGTTTTCTGTGGGCTGCCATGAATGGCAGCCCTCAACAACCAGCTCTGTTTGAGTGAAAGAGAAAGGGGATATTGTAATTCCTGCAAATGAGTGGAAAATGATTGGAGCCCTTACAGGATTGAACATTAAAGTTATTACCAAAAAATGAATGCTTGAAGAGCACTAAAGCTCAGCCCCTCTGCTTGGGCTGGTTTGTGTGGGTGCAGAGTTAATGGGGGCAGAAAACTCCTGGGGTGTCCCAGGGGTTGGCCCCATCAGGGGTGGGGGAGCAGACCTGTTAATCATGTTAAAAATAACCCTGAAATACAAGAAAAGTGAAGGAAGAGGGGAGAAGAGAAAAAGAAACAACTCATTCTGGGGGGAGAGCTCATAATGAGCCATTTTCCCTCTCCATGTGGGTTTTTTCTTCTGTAGCCATCAAGTCCAAAATATTCTGGGAAGTTTATGTATCAGCAGGAAATAGAGGCTGAGCATCAGGGAAGGAATGAGAGAGTGACTGTGAATAGGCTTGAGCCTAAATATCAAATCCAGGCTTGCTGTTCTGAATGTGAGGTGTACAGGGCCAGCTGGAAGTTCTGTGAATTTTCTGTGCCTTTTTGACAAAAATTCTCATGTATTAGTGAGGGATTGGAATAATTTAGAGGTGCAGGGGTAGCCCCTCCCTCCTTCCTCTCCCTGAATTATGTGGGATCAGTGTGTGGCTCCATCAAATTCCCTTTCTGGCACAGCTGACACCTGAGCATTCCTATAAACTGGAGGTTCCAGCATCGAGGATTTCTGAGCCCAAAGTTGTACTCAGCCAGCCACCAAGTGGGATATTAATATAAATAACTGAGGTTATTAATAGAACCCAGCAGCCAACATATGGCTGTGTAGTGGAAGCAGAGTAAAGCATAAGCCACACATTCCTTTTTAAGCAGATAAATTCACACCTTTCCCTTCACACAGGATATTTTTGGGATGCCTCCACAGTTAGTCTGCTCTGCCCAACAGGCTATTTTTATCTCTTCACAACACGGCTAAGTTAAGAAAAATTGTGTTTTAGCAACAATTCTGTACATTTCAAACCCACTCCCTTCCAAAATAACCCCACCCTTAGCAGATGCAGGTGGGAAATGGCAGTGGAGTGCTTGGATCAGCACCAGGCTGGGGAATTTTCTGGCTGCATTTCCAGCCTCAGGCACAGCTGAGCTGAGCTGTGCTGTGCTTTTCATGGATTTCAAATGCCATTATAGGGCCTGGCTGGCAGAGTGCAAGCAGGCAAGGGCCACACTCCCATCATTTATCTCAGCACCTCTCTGCTTCTGGCTTGGATTTTTTGCAGCTGAGAATTGAAGGAGTCTCAGGGATTGTCTTCAGCCACGTGAGCTGCTTGTGTTTCCAGAACTCTGGGGGGAAATCTCAACACCTGATCTTGCAGCCTTACCTGGTTTATGCAAATAATCTTGATTTCTCTGTTAAGGGACTGTATGTCCATCTGTGTTTTGTGCAAATTGAGGGTAAACCACAAAATCTATTCTCGTAGGTGGTAGGCAGGGAAAATTTCCAATGGCTGTCTGTATCACTTATTTCTCATGCCATATTCTTAACATGGTTAAAATTAGCAGTTTGCAGGAATTGCAGGCTCGGGGGTGTGAGGACACTCCTCCTGCCTGCCAGCATCCCTTTCTAAGAACCTGGGAAGATTAGTGGAGTGGAGATTTTTCCCATGTTGAAGTTTATAAGGATGAAAAGCTCCGTGTGGAATAGATCTGTGCAACTTCAGTGGCAAAAATTGCTAAGCACATTATATATAGATAGCAAAATGCTTTCTTTAGGGACTGCCACAGACTGCTCCTGAGATAGCTAAGCAGACAAGTAAATAGTAAAATATGGGGATATTTAGCACTCCAGAAAGTGATGGATGGTGTTCAGACTTCACATCACACGGGCTCTTAAAGGTTTTACCTCTGTGTAATCTCTTGTAGTCAGCACTGATGTGGTGGCACATTTGGGACCTAATTACAAGCTCCACTGCCAATCCAAGGAGCCAATGGTGAAGGACAGTTTTGGAAGGGAAAAACCATCCTGATCAAGGGTCACGAGTAGTGGGGAAGGAGAGGCAGCAAAAGGCCCATGCAGTTTAATGGGATTTGGATTAAAAGTGGTGTAATGGGATTTGGGTGTAATTGTGGGTTTGAATGCCTTCCTGCCTCCCTGGTTTGTGCTGGTTTGCATCCACTTCAAAAATCACACTGGAGGGCTGTGGTCAAACTGGGGGTCTGATTGCACAGAACTTGTCACAGATCACCCCCCTGGGCTGGGAGAGCAGTGCCTGAAACCATGGCCACAGAGCCAGAGGGGCTGTGGGAAGCTCTGGTAACCTTTCCAAAGTGAGTTCAGAACAGGCTGGATTTTTTTTCCTTCTCAATGTTTTTTTTTTTTTTCCTTCTGGAATTTTTTCCTGTTTGTGTCAAGCTTGAGGCCTTCCCACTTCCAACTCCCCCTTTTTTCCCGAGGCTGCTGAAAAGACTCAGGTGTGTTTCTGACTGCCATGGCAGCCTGGAAAAACTGCAGAGAATATTTTCAAGTGTTATCTTTGAATCAAACCCACCATGCCTGGATAACATCCATCTCCTCTTTCTTCTCTTCCTGGCCTTTCATAAGAATGTTTCTGCTGTTATTGAGGATATTCATCCACATTCATACCCACACACAAATCCTGTGGTGATGTAATGGTGCATTATTGACAGAGAGTCTTGAGATTTTTAACTAGAATACATGGAATGTGTTGCACTTAGTGGAAAGGAGCTGTGTTGAACTGGTTTTGGTGGTGTTGTTTTCCTTCCAAGGATGCTAAAACCAGCTCTCATTATTGCAAATGAAATGTCATGGACCCTGCTAGTTGTCCTTAAAGGAAGGGTTGGGCTGATGTGGAAACAAATCCCAGCAGTCCCATGGCTGGAGTAACCACATCACCAGATCTGGCAACCTCAGGTGGTGCAGAGCTTGGTGTTCATTTAAAATCCTTCAGAAAAAGTTTCTTGAGGAGCTTTTCCTCCTGTGTCATACCAAGTTACTGCTTTGGTTTGTCTCACTGATGCTATCTCCTGCATCTCTGGGTGATTTTTGTCTCTGGGTGATTTTTATGTCTCCTGCCTTCCTAGAAGCTCGGGGGTGTTGTAAGGAATGAGCAGAGCTGGCAGCCTGGCTGCTGTGGGGTGACACAGTGACAATAATCCTGAGTGGCTCCTGTGTGTTCCTGGCAGTGGGGCATGAACAAGGAGCAGTCTGGTGGAGTGGGGACATGGCAGGAGTTGGAATTCAGAATGCAAGAAATTCCCAAAACATTGAAGAAAGAACATTAAAGAACACAGGATTTGAACTGAGGCCCTGGGAAAAGCTTCCAAGCTTAGGTTCTAGAATTAAGAATGTAGATTTAAACTTAAAGCAGAGATATGTTAAGTAGAGAAAAGTTTAGCCTAACAACAACAAAAATGTTCTTACAAAAGGCCAGGAATAGGGGAAGAAAGAGGAGATGGATGCTGTTCAGGTGAGGTGTGTTTAATTCCAAGATAATTCCTTGCAATTATTCATCTCTGGGCTGGCTCCCTCTGGCTCCCTGGGGCTCTGGGGGACAGGAGCCCCAGAGAATCCCAGAAATTTTCTTCCCAGAAATTGCAGGGTGATGTTCCATCCCCTTCCTTTCCAAGCCTCCAGCCACTAGAGGGAGAGAATGCCACATATTTATGGCTTCGTTTGCACGTGGGGATGTGTTTAATGAAGGAATTCACCGAGGTTTTCCAGGCAGTCCCAAAGCTGGGTTTAACCCCTTCCTTTCTCCGGGGTAGTTTTATAACCACTCCTGAGTTCTGGCTCCCGGAGACCTCGGCTGCTGCACAGCCTCAGATGGAAACGCTCTGGGAGCTGTTCAGTGATCCCTGCCTGTGTTTTACACCCTGTACTTTCTGTCGAGCATCCCTGCTGTGAAATGGCTTCGTGGGGAAACCTTTGGCTCCTCTGGATGTGCCTGTCTGCTCGTGTTACCCACAGCCCAGTGCACTGCGAGCAACTGGGACACCAAACCCCCTTCCCCTTCTTCTTGGCAAGCCTCAGCCTCCTGGAGCCCATGGTCTGTTCCCTCTGCTAGGATAAAACAAGCCCAGAGGGATGTGGTTTCACTTGGAATTAAAGCATTGTGTCTGTAATTATTGTAGGCAGATGAGTTTTAACAATTTCAAAGGATACCAGCAAGGAGTTGTGTGGGTTGAGGGGAGGGAGCTCTAAGAAGGCAATGTCAGAAAGAGAATTTTATTCACTTTTGAAAGTGAGACAAGATTGAAACTTTCCTTTGCAGGTTGAGCCCAGTGGGGAGGACCTGTGGAAGTCTGAGGTGGAGGCTGTGGGATTTGGAGGGGTCTGGAAAAGTAGCTGGCAGTGAAAGCAGCACGTGGAGTGGTTTGGAGAGCCCCAGCCCTCGTCTGCAGTGCTGTTTGCCAGGGGAATCCACATCCCTCTGCACATGGTGGGTGGGAAGGAGAAAACCTCTTTGCTTTGCTTTTGATTCCAGAGGGTGACTCAAGGCAAGGCTCTCTCAGAAGGGAAACCTCACGATGCTTTAGCAGCCTGAAGGATTGAAGGGGAGCATTTCTCTGGGAAATGTTCCTGGCTCTGAAAGTGAATAGTTCCAGTTAATAGAGAGGCTCAGCAAAGAGCTTTCCTTAGGCTGATGGAGCATCCATGCAGATGATGCCCCAGCTCAAGAAGATCTGCTGAGGTTGGGGCTGGTCTCAGCTGCTCCTTTCCCCTCCTGTTTCTCTTGCCCAGATGTGCCCTGGCTGGCACAGCTGATGGCAGGCGTGGGGAAGCAGGGAGGGAAATGTGCAGAAACCTGGAGATTGACCTGAGCCAGGCACACTGGGAAAATAGGGACTAAATGTACATCATCCTGGTGGTCCTGGCTGTCCCTCCTGGACACCCCACACTTGGAGGAGCTGCTCCAGGAGCCCTCCCTGCTCTGCTCTGTGCTCCTCCCTGCACCTCTGGGTCTCCCAAACTCAGACTGACTGAGGCCATGAAAGCAGAGCTGGGAGCTGAGCTGCTTCAGCTCAGCATCCAGGGCCAGGGGTCACAGCTTGGATGAAATAACAGAGGAGAGGAGTGCTGGGTGAATGTGAAAGGCTCCCTGCATTCTGATGCACTGTGCCCACAAATACCACAAATACCAGCTGCTTGTTCAGCCCTCACCTGCCTGGTGGAGATGAGAGGTCCTGGGCCACCAGCCTGCCTGCCTGCTGGACAGCCAAGCTGTGAAGTTGTTTTTGGGGCAGGAATCCTGTGGGTTCTAGTGGGAGCTGTGCTGGGCCGGGATCAGGCTGTGCCAATTCACTGCTGAGCTTCCCATGGCAGGAAAACCTGTTCTGTTCAGGGGGTTGGGTTTGTGGGGGTAGGAACAGGCTGGGCTGCTCCCCCAAAGCTGGGTGAGAGGGGACAGGGAGGAGCTGGGTGTGAGTCTGGCTGTTGGATTTGGGACAGGCAGGGGTTCAGGTGTGAGTCTGGCTGTTGGATTTGGGACAGGTGTGAGGTTGGCTGTTGGATTTGGGACAGGTGTGAGTCTGGCTGTTGGTTTTGGGACAGGTGTGAGTCTGGCTGATGGATTTGGGACAGGTGTGAGTCTGGCTGTTGGATTTGGGACAGGTGTGAGTGTGGCTGTTGGATTTGGGACAGGTCTGAGTCTGGCTGTTGGTTTTGGGACAGGTGGGAGTGTGGCTGTTGGGTTTGGGGCG
>VXBI01002490.1:133175-159628 GCA_013397375.1 Toxostoma redivivum
GACAGGTGTGAGGGTGGCGGTTGGATTTGGGTCTGGTGTGAGGTGGGCTGTTTGGGACAGGCAGGGGTTCAGGTGTGAGTCTGGCTGTTGGATATGGGACTGGTCTGAGGTTGGCTGTTGGATTTGGGACAGGTGTGAGTGTGGCTGTTGGATTTGGGACAGGTGTGAGTCTGGCTGTTGGTTTTGGGAGGGGCAGGGCTGTGAGAGCCCCCGGGCCATGGGACAGGGCCATGCTGAAGGCCCTGGAGGCTCCAGCCCCTCCTGCATGGAATGTCCCTCCAGGCACCAGGGAGGAGCACAGCCTCAGGGTTTATGGATTTGTCCCTCCTGACCTCAAAATGCATGAGCCAGGGCAGCATTTATTGTTTCCCTGTCAGTCTTCTCAGGAACAGCAATGCTAAGCTCTAGTTTTCTTTAAAAAATAACCTTTTTATGGCTGCAGATCTCTTAGTACACAAATGAAATGAATTTATATATGAGCATCGTGCTGCTTGTAAAGCCCTTTCAGTTTCAAATTTAGTTTTATTCCTTTTTTTAATCTCCATAGGATTTTCCCTAAATAAGCAGAACTAGGGCAGTGCTGGTGACAGATGGATGTAAAGAAGACTTGGATGCTGGAGAGACTTTACTGGGCTGCACTGGGGTGCTTTCCTTATCACCCAAAGAGTTTAATTTGTCTGCAGGTTATTAATTTTCACCTCTAAAGCAGAGGGCATGGCAACAGAGAGCGTTCCTTGGCAACAGACTCCTTGGGTTCATTAAAGCAGAGGTGGGAGGTTTGCAAATGGAAAAAGTTGAGTGATATTAGCAAAGCAAATGGGCTGAGGCATGAAGAGTCTTGTCAGTCAGGCGGGGGTGACAGCAGAAGGAATAGTAAACAGCAAGCAAAGCTTCTTGAAGGAGATGTTTTGGAAGGAGGCACATCCAGGATGGACTGGAGAGGGCTGGGAGGAGCCTCTGTGTGTCTGGCAGGGAACTGAAGAGGTTATTTAATAAAAAAATGGATTTTTACAAACAGGTTTCCAAACTGTGCTTTCCCACTAGGGAAAAGTCAAAGTTTGTTTTGATCCTCTCCAAAATGGAAGCTGGCATTTTGTTGGTAAAATCCCACAAGAAACTCTTCGAGGGGAGTCTGTGGGAGCATGGCCATGCCCAACCCATCCCAATCCATGGCAATCCATGCCAATCCATGCCCAACCCATCCCAATCCATGGCAATCCATGCCCAACCCATGCCAATCCCGCCAGTCTATCCCAATCCATGCCCAACCCATGCCAATCCATCCCAATCCATTCCAATCTATCCCAACCCATCCCAATCCATGCCAATCCATGCCCAACCTATCTCAATCCATGCCAATCTATGCCCAATCCATGCCAATCCATGCCAATCCATGCCAATCTATGCCTAATCCATGCCAAATCCATCCCAATCCATCCCAATCCATGCCCAATCCATCCCAATCCATGCTAATCCATGCCAATCCATGCCAATCTATCCCAATCCATCCCAATCCATGCCAATCCATGCTAGTCCGTGCCAATCCATGCCAATCTATCCCAATCTATCCCAATCCATCCCAATCCATGCCAAATCCGTGGTCAATCCATCCCAATCTGTGCCCAATCTGTCCCAATCCATGCCAATCCATGCTAATCCATGCCAATCTATCCCAATCCATGCCAATCCATGCCAATCTATCCCAATCCATGCCCATCCATGCCCTCCCTCCTTCCCCATGGAGCAGGCTGTGTGTGCCCCACACCTCTGCCTGGAGCCACAGGGGGGCTGTTTGCACTGTGACTGCTAAATATAAATACTGCAATTAATTAATAATGCCCAATGCACAGAATTAAATTAGCAATAACTCGAAATGTTAGAAAAGCTGATCCAGACTGGAGAAGGGGTTTGGAGCAGGGGGGACAGGTTTGGGCTGCTCTGTCTGTCCCTGCCAGTGGCCACTGTGTCACCTTGGCAGGTCAGGGGGTTCTCAGGTGAGGATCTCTGTCCCTTGCTGTGGAAAACATCCAGATCCCAATCACATCCATCAGAGCCAAGCATTTCAGGCACTTGTTCCAGTCCTATGGTTCTATGAGTTTATAATTTATGACTAAAACTATCTTTGTGTCAGAGTTAGTTCAGGAGGACACTCATATCTGGGCTTCTGAAGATGTCATCTCCTATTAAAGAACAAACAAACTCCCTTGTAATGTACCATAAATAATAATAATACTTTGCAAGAGCCCCAAGCACTGTGTTATTGCTGTGCTAATCAGAGAGGCACTGGGCCATTAGGAGAGTATTCCATGGGGTTTGGGCTTTTTTTCCTGCAGGAAGGTTTGTGTTTTATAGCTGTGTAGCGTGGCTGATTGGTTTATAAAGCCAGGCTGGATAATTCCTAGTAGAGGTTAGACAAATTCCCCTCCTTTCTCATTAATTAACCTGTAGGATTTGGTGCCTGTTCTTTGCAGTTCAATAGAGACAGTGACTGCAGGAACATATTTGTGCTCTCTGGTATGGAAAACATCTGCCTTTGCAGCAGTGAAACACCAGGGCTCTCCAAAGGGCACTGGAGCCTCTGCTGCCTCAGTGAGGAAATTCCAGGCTGAAATTTCCATGGGGAGGTGTTGGCTGGGGGATGTTGTCCAATTTTGTGCAGTGGGTAAAAAGCAAAAGAACGGAAATCCCCTCATGAAACAGCAGCAGGGTGGGGGAAAAAGCATTTTGGGAAAGGGTGGTTTAGAGCAAAATCCTTCAAGTGGGATAAAGGAAGGGAGGCCTTGAAGATCTAAAGAAGATTTCAGTGGTGATGTGGTAACAGCAGCAGGAAGGACAGCCAGGTGAAATCCTGCAGTGCTGCTCTCCCAGGCTCCAAGGAAATGAACCCTCATGTTTGGGATGCCAGGGCTGTGCTCTGGGTGTCCCAAACCAGGGTTCTGCTCCCAGAAGCTGCCCTGCAATACTGTAAATAATGCTGGGAGAGCAGGGTGGGTTCTGGGAGGGTGGGAAATGTTGGTAAAGCCTCCTCTGTGTTAATTCCACGTCTCCAGATGTGTTGGATGAGGCACAAGAATGGAGATTATTTTTGCTGTTTCACTGTGATGTGATTCTGAGTGTCCTTCTGCTCATCCCCAGTTGCTTGGGCTTTTGAGTGGCTCTCCAGCTGCAGGGAATTAGGAGAAAATAAATTGCACGTGGAAAAGTGGCAATAATCTGATAATTAAGGCAGTCACTGCTACTGCAGAGGTAACACAGCCCCTTCCTTCCCTGCCTTCATTTCTCTGCTCCCCTGTGAGCAGCCCAGTATTGGCATCACTGGCAGTCACAAGGAGACTCCAGACTGGACTGGGCTGTCTGATTTTGGTCCTTTTTGTTCCTTTAGTCTGGAGAGAGAAATTTTTGGTCAAATATGACCAGACCACAGTTCTGCTGAGACTGACTGGGACATTGTGTTGTTGCTGAGCAATCCACGAGTTCTTCCTCGGGATTTCCTCTGGAGTGATCCCCCAGACAAATCACCTGAGCAAAGCCTCATCCCTGCCTCCCTAGGTGGTGGAAATGACTTTTTTTTTTTTCTTTGCAAGCTAAATCCCAGGGCAGAGCCTGCAGTTCAAACTCTGTGCCCAGCACCACACACTGAAAGCTGCCTCTGTTTCCCTGTGGGCAATGTGGGTTTTCCTTCCACAATTCCTCAGTGCTCTGACTCACACCCAGCTCGGGGCTGTGCTTGGAATATTCCATGTCTGGGGTGTGCTGGGTGGGCACAGAGCCCTCTGTGCCCTCAGGTGTGCTGGGCCCCTGGCACACCTGGCACAGGAACCAGCACCTGGTGCCCTTTCCTGAAAGATGCTTTCTTCAATCATGGAGAAATGGAGAATGAGAGAATCACTGAATAAATATCCTGAGCTGGAAGGAGCCCACAAGGATCAGCCCAGCCCAGCTCCTGGCCCTGCACAGGACCCAGCAGAAGCTCACAGGTGGCTTTTCCCTGCTCCCCCTGCTCTGGCAGGGACTCTGGGCTTGAGCTCTGCTGTCCTGGCTGCCTGCAGAGTGCTTTGCATTGACAATGAGGCAGCAGAGGTGCATTTTCTTGGCAGGGAAATGCAGCTGGGTTCTCTCTGAGGTTCCCTGTGCCAGAGAGAATGGCTGCCCCACTGCTCTGGGCAGGATGGGATTTGTGTGCAGCCTGCTGCCCATTCAGAGACTTGGCTGATCTTGGGGCTTTCTTGCCTTTCAGCACCTTCATGGGGAGCAGGAATTACCCTGGCACCTCTTGGTTTGCTTCTCAAATCAGCTGAGTGTAAACAAGGCATGGGAATATGAGCCTTATTGACAGGCCTGATCAGCAGCTGGCAGGAGAGAAACTGGGATCATTCTGCTCGTGTGGAGCAGTCCTCCACAGAAATTCTCCTCCTCCTCCAGATCCACATTCCCAATCAGAGCAACAGGGTGGGATGTGCCAGACAAATCCCCTCCATTTGCACTGCCAGGGTGTAACTTTGACCCGAGTGAGAGGAGTTACTGGGGTGATGCAGTGCACAGTTTAAAGCTGATCTTGAGAGGGTCCTTGTTATACTCTCTGTGTGCTGACAACAGTGCAGTCATTTAAACTTTAGTGGTAGGAAAGAAATATTTACCCTTCAGTTAGAGACAGCCTGATCATTGCTGTGTTTTCACTCCCAGTTTCTGAAGCAATGTCCACTCAGGATGTCTGTCTGTCTGTCTGTCAGCTCTGCTGTCCCAGCCCCTGCAGCTTTTGGTGAGGTTGTGCTGGCTCTGTCTGACATCCCAAACAGGTGAGGTACCTGTGAGATCTGAACTCAGGGCTGCACAAAGCCGTGGCCATCACCTGCTGCAGGACATGGGGCTCTCCCTGGAGAGGACCCTGACTGACAGCACATTCCAGAATGGCTCTCAGAGGTGGGATTTTCCAACTAGAGCCCTCCTGTGGATGTAAATAACTTACCTGGTGTTTCTGTCACTCGAAACTTAGGCAGAATTACAAAGTTTGGACAGCTAGAAGCATTGCCTCCTGACTGTTTCTTTTGTCAGGCATCTCTGGGAATAATGATGGCTGTCAGTGCCTGTACAGAAGGTGATGGGATGTGGCTTGATGGAACTGGAGCAGGCTGTGTGGGGCCCCAGCAGTGCAGAGATGCTGGGCAGCATCCCTTCAGTCCTGCCTGCACTTCTGGTCTGGCCCATTTCAATAAATAAGTGAAGACACCTAAGCTCTGATCGAGCTGAGTGGCACAGGACCAGCAGAAAGTGGCAGTCACGAGGAGCTGCGTGTGTTCCTGCCTCCAAATCTCCAGCTGCAGGAAAACGTTGACTCCTCCAGAGGCCAGGAGCTGGAGATCCAAATGCCCTTGTGCCCTTGAGGCGTGCAGGAAAAACCCATGCAAACACAACCCTAAATCCTCTGCAGCTCTGACTGAGGAGCTTCTCCACAGATTTTACAGCATATCCTGTGTGTGGATCCATCCTGTCCAGTGTCCCCAGTGTCCTGCTGTGCCCTCCGCAGCTCCCAGCCATCCCCACCTTGTCTCCACGATTCCTACCTTGCCCTCTCCTGTCTCTGAAGCTAGCTGCCAAAGAGGGGATTTTGGGAATATTTGGTGGGGGATTTTCCTGTACTCAGGGGTGTGTCAGTCCTTCTCCGGGCTGCCCCTTCCTGTGGGCACCGAGCCCCGGGATGGCGGCAGGGGCTGCGCCACCGTGAGCGCCCTTGGCCAACTCCTGCCAGGCGCCGTGTGCGCGCCCTGTGCCCACCATGGGCACAACCATGTCGATGTGCGTGTCCCAGCTGGAGCATCCGCGAGGATTCAGCCCCGTTCCCACTTGGCTCTACACATCCCATATGCTGCCGCCGCCTCTCCTACCCAGCGCCAGACACCGCGATCTCCTCTCCCTCGACGTGGTGGGTGGCCGGATCCATGAGCAACGCTGAACCAGTGGATTTGCTTTCTTAACTCTGCAGCGGGGCTCTGGTTTCCTTGCTGTGGCTAGAAAGTGGGGGGAAATCTGGGGGAGCAGGCAGGGGGTGAAGAGCCGGAGTGGGGAGCAGGGCGCTGGTGATGGGGGAGAATCACCCCGGGCAGGGCAGGGATGGGCTGGGAGCTTTGCTTGCAGTGGGAAGGGGACTCATCCTTCATGTGGAGAGCAGAATGAGAACCTGCTGCCCTCCGAACGTCAGCAAAATCCGAAATCCCAGCCCCTTGCTGAGCGTGGAGCATGTGCTGGCTCTGCAGAGCCGGCGTCCTGCAGCGCTGGGGGCGAGGGCGAGCGGCCACCGGCAGGAGGGCACGGGGTGCCCGGGGCCGTGGCGACTGCGGGGACCCTCCCCAAGTTCGCATCGCTCTCCCCTCCTTTCCACTCCCCTCCCCTCCTGCAGAGTTTCAAAGCACGGCAGGGAAAAAAAAAAAAAAAGGGGAAAAAAAAAAAAAAAAGGACATCCCCCTCCCCTCAAATCCCTGGGTCCGTGACTGAAATAAATAAGCACAATCGCAGGTAGTGAGGAGGCTGCTGAGAACGTGCTCCTGACAGGCACGGGATTGCCGGGCTGAGGGATGGCTGACTGAAAGCTCCAGCCTAGGGTGGGGGTGGGGGGCTTCTTTTTTTTCCTGCCAGCTCTCGCCAGGCAGTAGGGATTTTTTTTTTTTCTTCCCCTCCCTGATAATAAGGACATCATCAGAAGCAAGATGCAGTGGCTAAGGGATGGAACAGGAATGGTGAGTTCAGGTAGCTATGTCTTTCTCTTTTCCTCTTATTGCAGTACTTTGACAGGGAAATGAACCTCCGTCCTATCTGACTCCTCCTTTACTCCCTGTCCTTGAAACCATTGATCACTCTGTAGCCATTTTATAGACTCTGCATTCCCAAACTGCTGAGCAAAAGAAGAAATTCCGAGGAAGGAAGGAAGGAAGGAAGGAGGGTGGGCACGGCTCGGGGCGTGGGAGGGAGCGGCAGGGCTGGGGAGGGGGTTCCGTAGGGCGAGCCCCTGGCTTGGCAGAGGGAAGCAGAGGCTGTGCCCGGCTCCCGGTGTGGTGCCAGCCCGGGGCTGGGTGCTGGCTGGGGCAGCCGGGAGCTGTCAGTGTGCCCCTCCGGCGGATGATGAGTTGCGGTGCGGGGGGAGCCCGATGTGCAGCAGCCTGGCACACGGACACTGAGCTCCGCCAGCTCCTCCGAGCCGGCTCCTTTGGCCGTGCCCGCCTGGCCGAGCCGGCTCGGGGGAAGCGGGGAACTTCCCCCGGCTCAGCAGGGCCCCTCGGTCTCATTCAGAAACTTCCCCGAGAAGCGATGCGGTTGTTTTTGGGATCCTCCTCCAGCTCACCCTCCTCTCCTTTGCAATGGCATTCCCCCCACGGCTCTGTGCGGGGCTGGGATTTTTGCAGGTGTTTTTGGATTTGCCCTTCCCTGGCGTTCTCCCGTGCTGCTCGGGCATCCTTGCGGGCTGGTCCCGGCTCTGGAACCCCAGCCGAGCTGGCGTCACCCGGCTCAGCCCCCGCGTTCCGGCTCCGGGGGCACCGGCAGATGCTGCTGCCGGCGGGGAGCCTTTGGGAGGGAGGGAGGGAGGGATGGAGGGAGGGATCGCTGCCCGTTCTCCTCCTGCCCTCCATCCCCACATCAGCTCCCATCCTCACAAACCGCGCCGGGGGGTTCCCCAAAGGCTCCATGTGGGGTGTAGGCAGCAGCCTGCAGCACAACGCGCGTTTGTTTAGGGTCCTGTTTAAGGTTTTTCCGCCACTCAGCAGCACCTCGGGGGGTTTTGCTGCCACCTCCCACCCTCGGAGGGATGAGATTCCTTCCTCCGTCCTCCTTGTCCCGCGCTTTGCCCCTCTCTGCCCCTGCTGTCAGGGATAAAAGTGGTGCTGGGAAGCCGGATGAGGCTCTTGCCTCTTTTTTCCCTCCTTTTTCTTTTTTCCCCTCTTCTCCCAGGTGGCTGCTGAGAGGCTGGGATGGTGCAGGACAAAGTGCTGTTCTAATTGACACAGCGCAGGACTTGACACTTCCTTGCCCTCTCATCTTCCCCAGATTCCTTCCTTGCTGCCGGCTGTGTCATTCTGTTCTCATTAGTCTAATCTTTGCTTTCTCTTCGAGAGAAATTCCAGTGGTTACTGTAGCCTATAATAGAAGATATTTTTGGGGGAAAGTAAAACTCCAGTGGTTGATTTTGAAGCAGGTTCTACACGGGAATTTCCCAATATTGCTCCTTCTAACAAAGGAAATAGAAAAGAGAGGGCTGTGGTTTCTGTGTTTTTTACAGCAATTCAACAGCCTCAGCAGTATTTGGAGATACTCCACATATCTGCAGATATCTGAAAATAGAAAATTATTTAAAAGCAGCAGAGTAAAACTGAACCAAACAAGAGAAATGCAGCAGAGATGTTTGCAGTCCCTGGCAGTGTCTGTTTCCCTGGGGATGGGTGGCTCAAGGGTTCAGAGACTGCTGCCCTTGGAGCACAGGGATACTGGGAGCACCTAAAGCCAACACTTAGTCCCTACAAATTCTGCTCCTTTAGCAAGACAAGATGTGTTGGTCCAGATGTCCTGGCCAAGTGCCAGTGTGGATAGCAGTGTTCTCTCCAATGCAGCTTTTCCTTGCTGTCCCCAGTGGTAAGTTATTTGAAATTTTAGTACTTCAGATGTTGATCATTTGGTGGACTGTGCTAAACAAGTGAGTTATTCCACACCAGGAGTGGCTGCATTTCAGCAATTCAGTGGGAATATTATTACCTGAGTCTGCTGGCTAAAGTGCACTGTGGAGCTATCAACCAGCTCTGTTTGCTCCTGAGTGAAGCTTGGCCATGCACAACCCCAGCCTTTCATCCAGAGCATCCCTGGACCCATTTCCACAGGCACTGAGTCTCTGCTGTGGTTTTTCAGCTGTCTTTTTTACTCAGTATTATTTTCTGTGTGCTGCTAAAGACCAGCAATATACATTTATTCTGGCAGCATCCCTGCACTTTGTTCTGCCCAGGCACATTGGTCAAAACCTGGATTTTAGCCTGATTTCTCCCAAGTTCTGCACAGCACTGATTTATTCAAAATGCTGTTTCCTGTTGTTCTCAGCTTGGGTTCAAGACTCAGATCTGCTCCCTTCCAGAGTTACTCATCTTTAAGAAGCGTGTCACTCATGCTTTACAAGTAGCACCTTTTGTTCTCATGGCAGGTGGCTTTTTTTCCCAAATCAGCCCCTAAACCCGAGCGATTATTCCATAATATTAAGCTGTTGGAGCTTCTTTTTTTTTCTCCTTTGCATGTGCTGCTTCCCATCTTTTAAACAATTAATCTTTTCCCAATTATGCTGGCATCCCACGGGGGTGTTTTCCATGCATCACTGGTACCACGTTGCTAAACTCTCTAGTATCTGTTCCTAAACTAGAAAAATTCAACTAATTGTCATTGGTAGTGATGAGAATCAATCTGCACATCTGAGCAGTGTGTGAGTGCAATGATTATTTGCTTTGGCATTCATCAGAGGATATTGATCCAGCATGGTAATCAAATGAGTTGGATTAAATCAGGACAAAATACAGCCTCTCCTGGAATAGTTTTTTATCTGACAAGAGCAGAGTTTTTCCCCCAGTTTTTGGCTGTATTGCAAGTAATACAAGTGTGAATCTTCCATGGTATTTCCTCACAAAGGGTTTTATTTTGGTTTTAATGTTGTGTCTGTGAGAGTCCAGGTGAGTGCAGCCATCACCTTCAATAGATACAGTCCCAGCTTTTTTCTTCTACAGCCATAGTGATATTTCTATACTGCCTGTTGTTCAAATACCTAAAATCAAGCTGCTGTTGATATTTTCCATTTCTCTCATAAGCAAAAAAGTAATCTCTTGTAAATCATCAGAACCTAAAATATTGTAAAAATGAATTCAGTGAATCAAAGGGCCCAATGCTGCAAGTGGTGGAGATGCCCCTGAGTGGGGCAGGTCAGCAGCATTTTTCCTCACTGATTTTTTTCCACAGGGTATTGGAAACACAAAGTACTCTTTGCACTCCATAATCCTAAAAATCTCAATGTGGAGTCTGGAAAAGAAAAGCAGAAAAAAAGCAGTTTGGGTTGGACTTTTTGAAAGTTTGGATGAGCAAAAGCAGCTGGTGGAGAGCAGCCAGGATGGAAAGAGGAGCTTGTGGTATCCAGGCATTAGGGAAAAATGGGAGTGGAGAGTTTGAGAGCAGTTTTGCTGCAGGGATCAGAGGAGCAGGGAGAGCTGGCTGCTGCTGGAGCAGTCCCAGGGAGCTCCTGGGTGCCCTGGGGGTCCTGCAGGGGATGCTGCCCTGTGAGGGCTTTTCCACAGCACGGTGGAAAGTTTGGAAGTTTGTTCCTGTCCCTGCAGGTCTCCTGTCCCTGGAGTGCTTGGCTTGCCTGAGCTCTGCCTGCACTGGGGGATTCCGTGGGTGCTGCAGTGCCCTGGACCCCCAGAGCTCACCAAATGCATTTATTTCTTTGTGGGATTTTCCTTACATAGCTGCTGCTCAGTTTTCCATTTCTCTCCCACTTTGGGGCTGCTTTAACCTCTCAGTTCCAGCCTCCTGCTGGTGCTGCTGTGCCAAATGTCCAAGTTGTGGGAAATAAAAATGTTTGGCTAAATCCCTGCTCCATGCAGGGATTGTCCCAGGAGGGGCTGGCAGGAGGCCTGGCTCCATTTCCATGGCCCCAGTCCCTACCTGCTGGATAAGGGACACACTGATAACTCCTCTGTCCCCTGAGATACATCAGGGATGTCTGGATAACCCTGGGAGGGTGCCACAGGCATGGCAGGCAGGATTTTGTGGAGCTCTGAGCAGGCTGTGCTTGCTGGGAAGCCACACACCCCATGTGGTCACCACGTCCATCTGTCCCTCCTGCTCAGGGTTTCAGTGTTTGAGCAGCCTTTGCAAAAAAACCACGAGGTTTTTTTAACTGCTGAGAACCTAATTTCCTTGTATCTCATCAAAGGGTTTTTCTTTTTTTAAACACTTCTTGAAAAATCTCTGAAATGCTTCAAGCTGACATCTTAATGTATTTATGACATTAGCTGCTTCTGCTCTGGAATGGTTGCTCTGAATCTCTTTGAGCCTGGCTGTTATTTTGAACATGACTAATTCCCTGAGTGACTAAGCTCTTAGATAATAGGAAAAATTCATCAAGTTATCTCGGGCTCCAATAGTTTCTATTGTTATGAAAAGACGACTTCTGAAAAAAAAAATAAATAAAGATGTTTATTATGTAATATGAGCAGGAGAGGAACAAGTGTTGGTAGGGACTGGCCAGAGTGCAGTGTCTGGGAAAGGCAGCAGTGCCTTCTTTCAGTCTGAGTTACCCAGGAGCCAGCAGGTGCAAGGAGAGCAGAAAGCTCTCCCAACACCATTGCCAGGGGCAGCAGATTTCAGTCTGTCCTATCCAGGAGCCAGGACCAGGCTGTGGAATCTCCAGCTTAGTCTGGATGAGAAGTGAAGAGTGGCTCTGTGGCTCCCACTGAAGTGCAGGAGTTGTGCTCTGTACAGAAATGTGTTCAGAGGGGCTCCCAACCCCATCCTCCCCATTCAGCCAGGCTGCAGATGTCACCAGGATAGCTCTGGGTTGCAGGTGATTGTTCCAGGCAGCACCTGAAGCCCTCCCCCCTCCTGCAGGGCCGTGTTCTGGGCAGCACAGCCATCCTCAGCTCCATCCTGCTGCATTTTCCCCCTGGTGCTGCCAGTGTGCAGCTTGGAGCACAGAGCACAGCACCGGGGTGTTCCTGTGCCTGTGTGCAGCCATGTCCCACTCAGGGGGCAGAGATTGTCCCTATGATCCCTCACAGCCTGTGACATCCCTCCCTCTGGCACAGCTGGAGTCTCTGTGGCACAGCTGGTGTCTCTGTGGCACGACCAGGGTTCCTCTGGCACAGTCAGTGTCCCTGTGGCACAGCCGGGGTCCCTCTGGCACATCTGGAGTCCTTGTGGCATAGGCAGGGTCTCTGTGGCACATCTGGAGTCCCTGTGGCACAGCCAGGGTTCCTCTGGCACAGCCAGGGTCTCTGTGGCACATCTGGGGTCCTTCTGGCACATCTGGAGTCCCTGTGGCACAGCTGGAGTCCCTGTGGCACAGCCAGGGTTCCTCTGGCAGATCTGGAGTCCTTGTGGCACATGTGAGGTTGCTCTGGCTGTCCCTGTGGCACAGCTGGGGTCCCTGTGGCACAGCCAGTGTCTCTGTGATACATCTGGGGTCCCTGTGGCTCATCCAAAGTCCCTGTGGCACATCTGGAGTCTCTGTGGCACAGTCAGTGTCCCTGTGGCACAGCCAGGGTCCCTGTGGCACATCTGGAGTCCCTGTGGCACATCTGGAGTCTCTGTGGCACAGTCAGTGTCCCTGTGGCACAGCCAGGCTCCCCTTGGCTGTCACACTTTGTCACCAGCTGCAGGAGGGCAGTGCTGCCCATTCCTGGAAGGCAGCAGCCTGTGCTCACTCCCACTGCAGGGAATCCCACTGAGCTGGGAGAGGCAGTGGAGCCTCCTGGCATTCACCTGCCTCGCCTGGAGAAAGGGAAAAAAAGTAGAAAAAGGCTCTAAACTTCTTTTTTAATGCTGGTAAAAACGAGTGCACTATGTTCTATTCATACACCTACTGCTATCCATTTGGAATTCCTACTTCATTAGGTTGGCTTGCACTGTTTTCTTCATTAAAAGAGTGCCAGATTCAATAGGCTGTTCCCTCTTTTTTTTTGTTTTTTTTGGGAGGCAGAGAGAGGGGGAGAAAACGATTTCTATGAAACACATCCAATTCTCTGGGTTAATTTGTGTGAAGAACATGAGACCCATGGGTCAGCTTCTTAATGAGATGGTTTTTCCTGTTGTCAGTGTCTTGACAGGGAGGAGCCCAGGGAAGGCAGAGCCCGGTGTGGCAGGAGGGGTGAGGAGGCTGCAGGGAGCTCTGGCCCCTTGCTTTTCCTCCTCATTCCCTTGCAGGTGCTGAATGCACTCTTTGATTTCCATGCCAAAGCCTTTCCCTGTGCCTGTGCAGCTGAATTTCTCAGGGACCCCACTGGGGGCACTGACCCCAAATTCAGAAGGGTTTAGTTTTTAGTTTCTAGCATGTAACATTTTTTTTTTCACACACCACTTTGCCCAGACTTGTGCTGATGTGAAAATTCTGCAATTTAATGTCAGAGTGTCTGGAGGGAGCACTTGTCTTCCTCAAGGAAGGGACTTGGCTTGGATTTTTCTGCAATTTGGGCTTTGCTTTCTTTACCTTTTCCCAGGCCCAAAAGCTGAGAAATAAAATTAAGGAGTAAAGGTCTCTGTGTTCCTTTAGCCAGGGGCTGAGGTTTTTTTCAGACAAGGAGAGCTTACATAAGGTTGAAAGGAGCATCTGATTGGATTTAAAAGTTCCTTTTAAACAGAACTTGCTCAGCCCCTGCAGTCTTTCTCTGTGACCAGGGTAATTGGTGTTACCACATCTGATTTCTGCAGGATTTGGGGGGGGTTTATTTCCTTTTTCATCGCTGGGAATCTGAAGATGCTTCTGGAGTGCAGGCTGGAGTGTGCAGCAGATGCAAGGAGAGCAGAAAGCACTCACAACACCATTGCCAGGGGCAGGAGATTTTAGTCTGTCTTAATGCTTTAAGTTCAAGTAAACTTAAAAATAGAAATTTGTTGTTCTCACTGCAATCCAGAGGAGCATAATGGGCTCAGCCCCCCCAGCCAGGCTCTCTGTGCCATTCCAGCATGGTCTGTGGATCACTGGAGCTGTGGCACTGATTCCATCCCTGCTGGGACTCAGCTACCCAGATTTTGGTGAAATTCTTGTGGGTTTTTTCCATTAAATTATTGAAGCAGTGACCCAGAGATGCTCAGGTCCTTCCCCATGGCCTCTTGTGCAGCTCTTGGCCAGGTGGTCCTGCAGGTGCAGCTGAATTCAGCTCCAGCAGTGCCCTGTGTGCTCTAAACATTGCACAAGTGGGCTTAGAAATTAATTTCTTCTCTTTCCAGCACTCCCTGCCTTGCCACAAGGGCATCTTTGCATCCTGTGGTCCTTCCCTGCTCTCTCCCACATCCACCTTCTCTCTCATTTCACTGTTTTGCTGGCTCTCAACTTCTGCTGTCCTTTAGAAAGAGGAAATTAGTGGAAAAAAGTCCCAAGTTCGTGTGGACAGTGAGGAAACTTTCCATTTGAGGGATGGAGTGGACAGGCAAGGAGCTGTGGGTGACTGGAAAGTTAATTTTTCACAAAATCAGGCCCAAGTCCAAATTTTTTCAAGTATTCCTCCATCTTGCAGTTTGGGTAAGGAGTTTTAGGTGTTTGGGGATTTTTAAAGCTTCCCATGAAGCCATTCCATAAACATACAAGATTTTGGAGATTCTTGAGGAAAAATCTGTCCTTTGCAGCTCACAGGCTGGCCCAGGATGGAAAAGAGAGCTCTGCCAGGCATCCCATGAGGAGAAGGGAAAAGGAGGCAACTCCCAGCTTAAGGAAATCCTCCTTTTTGGAAACAGCAAATCCTAATCTCACTGGCCTTTAATCTCTGAAACCCCGAGTTTAATTCCTGCCTAGATTTAGGAAAAAAAAAATTAATGGTTTTCTTATAATCTCTAATGGAGTGTGTGAGTCACCCCTCACATGGTGTCCCACATCACAGCAGCATTTGTGAGCACAAGACACTGGGGATGGAGGAGCAGGTGCCCACACATCCCTGGGTGCCATGGCTGGCTGTTCCTTCTTGGAGGCAGGATTAATTCAGCTGGGAAGTTTAAACTCCCCTGATGGTGCCATAAAGGGCTGGGCTGGGTGCTCCAAGCAATTTGGGGCTGGCAATCACCAGCAGTGTTTTCCCCTCAGCCATGGATTTCATCCATCCAGACCAATTTTATTCCTGCTCAAATTCACAAGCCACGCTGTGATTTGTTTGAAATTTCCCCCAATTCACTGAGACTTATCTTCTTTGGCCAAAGAGATTTGGGCTCCTCCTGTCCCATCCCAGAGCTTCCTACAGCAGCATGGCCACAATTCTCTGGTTAGTTAAGGTTGAGAGTTTAGTGGCTCATTTTCTCATTTTCCCACTTAATAGAAGGTGGAGCTGGTTTGTTGGGAAAACAGAGATGCCTTTACCTGTCCAAGATTGGAGGGATCAACAGCAGGACAGGAATTGGAGCTGACACCATGCACAGCCCCACGCCCCTGGACTGTCCTGGTGCCTCATTTGGGGACCAGGGACTGTCCTGGCAAGGGGATTTCAGGAGCTGCAAGCATTCCAATCCCAAATCCTGCTGAGAGCGAGCTGTGTTTGCTGAGCTGCAAGGGATGTGCTAATTACTGGAGACATCCATTGGAGGGAGACGTGGTCACAAGGCTGAGAGCCCGGTGTGTTCTGCACGGGAGGATTTGGCATCATCCGCTTCTTTGGCTTGCTCCAAAATTCCTGTTTTGTAATTAATGTCACTCTAGGGCCCCTCTGGGTGTTATTTGGGTGTCCAGAGTTCCCTATCCCGTGTGTCCAGCAGAGGGATGCAGATACAGAGCTGGAGGATGTGATGTGAGCTCCTTCCCTCACTGCTGTCCCCCCGAGAGGTGCTGAAATTCCAATCTCCTGTCTCGTCCAGCTGAAATTCCAAACTCCTTTTCTCTTCCAGCACAATCCCTCGCTGATCCTGCATCGCTGTTTTGCTTTCCGTTTGAAACTGGGCAGAAACACTAATTGAGTGTACTAGGTTTTGGTTTGCTAATTAGAATTTTTTTTTGTTGTGAGATAGGATTAGGAGGAAGGCAAAACAGGTTTAACTTTAAATGGTATAATGAGAAACTTTATTACTAGAAACTATAAGGAAAAAAAACTTAGAATAAAACTTGAGACCACTTTTCCTTCTCCCAGACTTTTTTTCTTTCACACTGAAAACGTATGGAAAACAACTCAGTTCACTATCATAAAAACAGTCTTTTACTAATTTATTTGGGAGAGGAGACTTTCCTCTTCAGTTTATGGGGATTTCTCTACAAGAAACACTTTCCTCGTGGCCTTGATGTTACAGTGCCTGGGAGAATGGAATTCTGATCACTGTGTAAAAATCTCAGCAGGCAAAATTTTCAGGAAATCTTTACCAACCACACTCACAAACTGTGCTCCCCAAAGCTCCTGCAGTTCTGCATGTTCTGTGCACTGAGGGATGTGCTGTTTTATGTAACTGGTACAAATCTCCCCGTTCCTCATTTTGCTCTTTACAGAATGTTAGACCAAACTTCCCAGGAAGAATCGCACAAAGTTCAACTTCACTGTGGTTTTATATAAATCCCTGCTGTGTAGGTGTGCTTTATCTAAGAGAAGGTACCATCCATTTTTGTAGTAAAATTAACATTTAGTGCATGCAGAAGGCATGGGAAATTATATAAAGCAGCAAGAACTGTTGGAAATACTGCAAATATAATTTAAATAGAAACTTCTCTGCAGTCAATCTGTTTGTGCTGCTGTTACACACACAGAGCCTCCTCTGGAGCTCCAAACCTGTCCCTGGGTGAGGTGAGGCACCCAGGGCTTTCCTCCCTGATATTTTAGGGGGTGTTTGACCTGGGAAGGGGATGCTGCAGCTGAGCCTCCTGGGATGCAGAATCCCTTGGGATGCAGCATCCTCCAGGGTGTAGCATCCTCCAGGGTGTAGCATCCTCCAGGATGTAGCAGCTTCCAGCCTCCCCAGGGCAGGCAGCACAGCAGTGGGGTCCCCACAGCCTCCAGTGGTGGGGATTTCGGAGCCAGCAGCTCAGGAGGGGCTGGTTCTGTGACTCTGTGGCTCTGTGACTTTCTGGCTCTGTGTTTCTGTGGCTCTGTAACTCTGTGACTCTGTGACTCTCTGACTGTGTGTTTCTGTGTTTCTGTGACTCTGTGTTTCTGTGACTGTAGCTCTGTGTCTCTATGACTCTCTGGCTCCGTGGCTCTGTGACTCTCTAACTCTGTGTCTCTTTGTGACTCTGTGGCTCCGTGACTCTCTGGCTCCANACTCTGTGACTCTCTGACTGTGTGTTTCTGTGTTTCTGTGACTCTGTGTTTCTGTGACTCTCTGACTCTGTGTTTCTGTGACTCTCTGACTCTGTGTTTCTGTGACTCTCTGACTCTGTGTTTCTGTGACTCTCTGACTCTGTGTTTCTGTGACTCTCTGACTCTGTGTTTCTGTGACTCTCTGACTCTGTGTTTCTGTGACTCTCTGACTCTGTGTTTCTGTGACTCTCTGACTCTGTGTTTCTGTGACTCTCTGACTCTGTGTTTCTGTGACTCTCTGACTCTGTGTTTCTGTGACTGTAGCTCTGTGTCTCCGTGGCTCTGTGATTTTGTGGCTCTGTGACTCCGTGTTTCTGTGACTCTGTGACTGTTTCTGTGACTCTGTGACTGTTTCTGTGACTCTCTGACTCTGTGTTTCTGTGACTCTGTGTTTCTGTGGCTCTGTGTTTCTGTGGCTCTGTGACTCTGTGTTTCTGTGGCTCTGTGTTTCTGTGGCTCTGTGACTCTGTGTTTCTGTGACTCTGTGACTCTGTTTCTGTGACTCTCTGACTCTGTGTTTCTGTGACTCTGTGTTTCTGTGACTCTGTGTTTCTGTGGCTCTGTGACTCTGTGTTTCTGTGACTCTGTTTCTGTGACTCTCTGTCTCTGTGTTTCTGTGACTCTGTGTTTCTGTGACTCTGTGTTTCTGTGGCTCTGTGACTGTGTGTTTCTGTGGCTCTGTAACTCTGTGTTTCTGTGACTCTGTAGCTCCGTGGCTCTGTGTTTCTGTGGCTCTGTGACTCTGTGTTTCTGTGACTCTCCGACTCTGTAGCTCCATGGCTCTCTGGCTCTGTGACTCTGTAGCTCTGTGGCTCTGTAACTCTGTGTTTCTGTGACTGTAGCTCCGTGGCTCTATGTTTCTGTGGCTCCGTGGCTCTGTGTTTCTGTGACTCTGTGGCTCCATGGCTCTGTGATTTTGTGGCTCTGTGTCTCGTCGCTCTGTGACTCTCTGGCTCTGTTTCTAATCCGTGCCCTCCCCCGAACTCTGAGTGGCTCAGCTCTTGCCGAATGCCACCCCCAGCGCTGCCAGGCTCGGTGCTGGCAGCGAAACGCTCCCGTTGTGCTCCGGAAGTGGTTATTGAGCATGTGTGATGTGTGCACCTTTGTTCTGGAGGTTTCCCAGCCTCTGCTGCTCCCCCTGCCCTGCTTTGGCTGCCCTGGCTCTGTTCTGCCTTGAAACCTCGCTGGCACTTCCAGGAGCCAGAGCCAGGGATGGGCTGTGCCTGCCGAGGCTCCCCGGGCCCTGGGGGGGTGTGGACCAGCAGAACATCCCCCCTGGGCTTCTTCTGACATTTCCTCCACATCCAGGCTCCCTCTGTGCTCCGTGCTGTTTAGAGGGAAAGATGAGCTGGCCATAAAAATCCCTCTGAATTCAGGCTGGTTGTATGTTTTGGGGAAGTCGTTGGTGCTTCTGAGACTGAAACTGGAATTTCCTGGCTGGTTTTTTATAGGTTCAGGTTTATGTTTTGGAAAATTGCCTGTGTTGTTTTGGGAAAGGATGGTAGCAATAATAATAAATATTCCACATCTATTTCGTGTTGGAACTAAACGATCTCCAAGGTCCCTTCCAACCCAAATCATTTTATGTTTGCTATTCTGATTAGTCTAAAATTACATCAGACAGACTGGCTATCCTAAAAATGGATCCTTGATAGAAAGTGTAGGTTTGGAAGCTGGGGATGAGGCAGATCCGTCAGCTGGGTCCAGCCTGGGGCAGCTTTAAAGCAGCTTCCTGTGACTGTACAGATGAAAAAGTCTTTTCATTGTGCTCCTGAACGAGAAACTCCCTGCCTGGGCAGAGCAGGGGCCTCAGATGCTGGAGAGACACTCACCACCCAAAATAAACCACCTGAGGAACCCAAACTCTCCTTGTTTCTGATGCTGCTCACCACAACCCACGCTGTGCAGCTGCAAGCACATCCCAGCCTGCATGTGCTGCAGAGTCCTGACGTGGTCACTCCTTTGATGGTGTTTGGGGTGGGTACAGAACCCTCCTGATTTTGAGGGAGCTCTCTGGCAAAGAAAGAAAATTAAACCAAGCCTTGTATTAAACAGCTGGGTTAATGTTGGTATGAATGGGGCAGGAACCTTGCATTAAATTAAACCAAGCCTTGTATTAAACACTGGGTTAATGTTGGTGTGAGTGGGGCAGGAGCCTTGCATTAAATTAAACCAAGCCTTGTGTTAAACAGCTGGGTTTAGTGTTGGTGTGAGTGGAGCAAGAGCCTTGCATTAAATTAAACCAAGCCTTGCATTAAACAGCTGGGTTTAGTGTTGGTTTAGCTGGGACAGGAGCACCAGCCCTGCCCCTTCCCCAAACGCTGGTGCCCTGGAAGGACACTGCAGGACAGGCTGGCCCTTGCTGGTGGGGCTGAGGTTAAAACACGAAGCTGGCCTGATTTAGACATGAAAGTCCTGCCCAAGTGTCACCTTTTGGTGCAGGGGAGCAGTCGAGGTGCTGTGTGGTGCCTGCTGGCCTCGTGTCTGTGTGGGAGCGCTCGGAGGCGCAGCTTTCCTGGAAGGTGCCGTGCTCAGCCCCCGGATGCACATTTTAGTGCATTATGCATATGCATTGGCAGCATTTCTATATTTGTCTTTGTCTGGAAAATCGTTTGCTTTTTCCAGCTGAGTGTATCTGCTTTGTGTGCATTGTGATGCCTCTCTGAGGTACCTGCTGGTTCTGGGAGCTGAGCTCGGGGTTTGGGATAGCACCTGGCACCTGGACCATAAACCCTGAGTGTATGTGTGTGGTTTTAATGTAGGAATGAGCATTTCTGGCTGCTGCCGAAGGAATAAAGATCCTCCATCTGTCCTCGTCCCCCTTTTATAGATCTCTGTCTGTAGAGTCAGAATTGAGATTAACTCTTAGATGGAGACAGCGCAGTGCTGAGGGGAGAAGTCATAGGATTCGTGACGGGAGAACGATTATAAGAGCTAAAACGCGATTCCTCCTGCCCAGTTCCCACATTCCAGGCTCACATCGAATTCCCAGATTACCACGAGCCGCCTTTTTGTTATTTGTGCCGCTTTGCTCCGAGCGGGCTCGCGTTTTCCAAGGAATCCGGGCGCTTCCAGAGCAGCCGCATCCCGGGGCGGTGCGGGGCGGGATGCGCGCGGCTCGGAGCGCTGGGAGCCGCCTTGGAGCTGCTTTAGAGACACCTTGGAGCCGCTTTGGAGCTGCTTTTGAGCTGCTTTAGAGACACCTTGGAGCTGCTTTGGAGCTGCTTTGGAGCCGCCTTGGAGCCGGAGCATCCGAGCGCCTCCGGAGCGCGGGGCAGAGCCGCGGCTGCGTGGCGCTCGCTGTCGCGGCGGGCGGAAACCTCGCGTATTTATGGAGCCAGCGCTTCCTTGTGCGTTTGAGTGACAGCCAGGATGCCGTCGCTGCCTGGTCACTGGAGCTGATTTGTATGCGCCAGGGTCCGCCTCGCTCCGAGGGATGCAGCCGCAGCAGCTTGCAGAGCTGTCACACTCACACGGGCTCCGTATCTGCACTGGCTTGACGAATTAAAAAGCGAGGCAGCCAGCGAGAGAGAGACCCGGAGAGAGAGGGGGGACGAGACAGAGAGAGAAGCTTGCAGACAGCGCTCGCTCTTTTCCTAAAGGAAGGATTTGGCATCCCGAGTGCTCACTGGTTGTGATGATGCTTCACTTAGCGGGCTCAGAATGAGCTAGAGACAGCAGATAGGGGAGAAACTAAAGGCAGAGCACAAAGCATTACGAACCAACCCAAAACCAGGAACAGTTTTCTCCTCTATTCTAGCATGGTGGATGTATGGACAGTCTTACAGAGCAGAGGTTGACTTCTCCAAATCTGCCAGCCCCACACCTCGAACACTACAGTGTTCTGCATTGCACCATGACCTTGGATGTTCAAACGGTGGTCGTTTTTGCAGTGATTGTGGTGCTATTGCTTGTGAATGTCATACTCATGTTCTTCCTGGGCACTCGTTAAATGGATTTTTTCTCCTGAGCTGTTGGGGGCTACTACTACCACTAGCAATTCAACAAGAGAGCACGAGCGGGAGAGAGAGAGAGAGAAAGGCGAGAGAGAGAGAGAAAGAGAGAGAGAGATTTCTTACTGAGGGGGGAAACGCGTTGAGCTTCAACATGGCCTCGCTGTGATATGTATGACGTTGGTATTATTATCTCTCCCTAAATCTTTTGTCATGTCTTGTCTTTTAAGTATGCCTGTAAGTGTAGCTGCTTTTGCCGGGGTGTTAAATGTGATAAATAATAACAGCGATCCCGTCCTCCGTGGTTCTGTGCTAGAGCTGTGCTTCTTTAGGCAGCAGCAGAGTGAAAATGATGTCTGTGGTGAGCACTGGCTGTGTTGTTTTGCTTTCCTTTGAAATAGAGGCTCAGGTTAATAATAAGTGATTTTGTGTGTGATTTCTAGCGAGCAGTTAATGTGCAATGTCTGTGAGAGTAACCATGTAGGTGCCAGGTGAGAGGTGCTGGTGTGTGCAATGGAATCGAGCTATGGGCATTTTTAAAGGAGGGGGGGGGATGTTTGAGAAATCTTATTAAAGGATTAAATATTTGCTAAAATAACATTCAGCCACAAAAAAAAAAAAAAAAGGAAAAAAAAGAAAGAGAGGGAGAGAGATAAAAATTCTACTTAATGTATTTATCTATGTTGCTTTGGTGATCTGATTTGATTTCTCAAGATTCAGCCCCAAAGCCTCCAAATTCTATGTCCACACTGATGTAACCCAGCTCCTTTTTTATTGAGAGATGTGAGAGGGACTGAAACATAACCTGCTGGGTTTTTATTCTGGTTGTATGTGGTTTCTGTCTCTGCAAATTGGGAAGGAAGGATCAAAGGGAAAAAGGGCAATGCAAGCTTTGTTTTTCTTGGCTAAAGCAACAGATACGGAGGGGTTGGGTTTTGCTTTGATTTTCTGCAAATCTGATTTTGGCTTTCTTTTCTTTCTTTCATATGTGTGTGTATATCAAATTTTGGGGAATGTATCTAAGAAAAATCTTTGCCCACCTCAAGGATAACGAGCTTTTGAGATGGGTTGCTTCGCAGGACTTTATTTACATTGATTTTCTGGAAAATGAAGTGCTAAGTTGTGTATTATGGGCTTGCTGGAAAGGTGTGCAGCGGTTAGAGGTGCTTCTAGCCCGAAATTGCAATGTTTACAGCTTGGAAGCAGGGCTGGCTGGGGGCTCCAGTGGCAGCACGAGAAGTTTGGAGAGAATATGAAGGGAATGTCTGGAAAGAGTAATGCCTTTTCCTCTGAAAATATCTCTCTGTTCTGTGCTTCTGTTAGAGGTCTTAGGGATTTTTAAAATATATTATTTCCCCCACTAGAAAAACCAGAATTGCATAGAACAAACAAAAATATCAGTTTGAAAATGTTTTTATCTTTTGCTGACGGTCACTGAGAATTTATTGCCTTGATAATTTAATTAGTTCATGTTAATTCCAGCTGTCTATTATTTATTTGATATCTTCTGAAAAAAAATAACCGTGTAACTGATGGATAAAGGCAAAGCTGGAGGTTAGAGATGGAGACATGGAGTTATTTCCCAATGAGGGTTTGTGTGCTGGGAGTTAAGTGCCGAGCAGGGCTCGGGAGCCGATGGCTTTTCCATGGTGGCACGATTGGAAAGGGAGTTAAATCTGGCAAATTTGGCACTTCCAAAGTGCTTTTAGCTCTAAATGAAAGAGAAAAAAAATAATTTCCTGAATCCCAGGGTGGGAATAATTGTCCCCAAAAGCGTTATGGGGCAGGAGATTGTTTTGGTGGGGAGGAAAGCCAAGCCCAGGGAGATGCTCTGGTGCCTGCTGGCTCCGTTCCCCCTCTTCACTTGTGGCTATCTGTGAGAGGTACCTGCTTCACTTCACAGGAAACTGAGTCAATCTTCTCAAAAAAACCAAAAAACAAGTGAATAAAATTGCTGCTGAGGATGGTTTGTGTTGTTAAACAGCTCAAATTTGCTCGATTTGCCTGTTGGCCATCCTGTGTCATTAGTTTTATAGGTTGCAGAATCTCCTGGAAAGGTAATAAATGAGCTGAGATCACCATGGAGAGGGAATCGATCAAACAGCAGCCAAAATGATCCTTTCAGGGGAACAACAAAGGGATTTGGAGGAGAAAGGGTGGAAAAATGAGCAAAAACCCAAGCCCAGAACTGACCAGCGAGTTGCAATGGGCTGGGCTGTGAATGTTGATTTTCTCAGGGCTCTCTGGCACTAAGGTTTACCTTTCAATGTGATTTCTGCGAGGAATTCCTGGTACCTGCTGCGCTTTCCTGGGTGCTTTCCTCCATCCAGAGCTTGTACTCCTGTGGGGATGTTGGGGAATGGGTGGTGGATGTTCCTGCTGTGCCCCAGGGCTCGTTGTGCACTGCCCCTGTGGTTCCATCCCTGGGCTGGGATGTGCTGGGGCTGCATGGGGAGCACCAGAGGTTGTGCACGCTCAGCTGCTGGGAGCTGAGTTTTTCCCATCATGGAATGTGCTTGGGAAAATTGGTGTGATTTTATTAGTGTGATTTTATTACAACTTTTTATGCCTTTTGGGAGTTAAAGAAGGGAAGTTAATGCAGAGCAATAGGAAAGTTGGCAGCAGCAAACTTTGGTACTGTAGCAGCACCGTTCTCGTTATCTCAGGTTTCCTGTTGGAATTTTGGGGAAAAGAGGAAATTAAAGAGTGAAAGAAGGCTGGCCTTGCTGCTTGTTTAGCTTGCTCCCTGTTCCCGCTCCAGCCCCTGCCCCAGCCCTGATTTTTTAGTTTGGCAGCTGCATTTTGGCATTCCCAGCGCCTCAAACCCTTCCTGAGCTTTCTGGGGTGGCAGAGCTGCCAGTCCCCAGCAGATCCCTGTGCCCCTGAGTGGCTGTGCCTGCAGCATTCCAGGTGCCATTTGCACTCCGTGAAATATCTCTGGGATTGGATTTTTCCATGTCCTGGAGCTCTGTGGGACCATCCAGGTCATGCTTCAGCCCTGTGACTCCCCTGCATTTCTCCCTTTATGGGGATGCTCAAACCCGGGGATGAGGCAGAGGGATCATTCCTTTAAAGGAATCAAAGCAGAGGAAAATATGGCCCCAAAGGAAAAAAAAAACTACAAATTTGTCTGCAAAAAGCATATCTGTGATGCACAGAATCTGTTTCAGTGCTTGCTGCCGTGTGTTTGCTGAGGCTGGGTGATGGGAGACTGCCTTGCTGTCGTCTGCTTAAGCAGGATTCAATGTTATTTGCCACAGGATTCATGAAAATGCCTCTGCCTGTATCATAGCAACCCTGTTTCCCACAGTCCATAAAAAGTCCATTCCTCCCGAGCAGCAATCCACTGTTTTACAGATCCAGGCACCCTCCTGGGCATGGGGAGAGGGTGACGTGCCCCTCTGCCAGCGCTTCCCAGAACCGGGACGATCCCGCCTTGCCCTGCCTGCTTTAATGCTCTTTCTTTAAGGCAGATAAAGTGCTTTCCTTTCGCGTTTCTAAAGGCTTCCTCCCCCCCAGCCTGGCTATTTCCCACCTCTGTTTCAAAGCTCACATGACACTTGGAGGGGATGGGACAGCTCGGAGCTGTGTGACGCTGGCTCTGCCCGGTCCTGCCATTGATTTGGCTTTTCCCCCGGGATGGCAGCGGCGCAGCGCTGGCTCTGGCTGTGCCGGGAGTGAGGATGTGCCCCGGTGTGAGCCCTTCTGGGGGATGCAGAGGTGCTTTCTCAGCCCGTAATGACTGTTCTTAAGAGCTGCATGTTCACCTGACTCCTGCCCCCATCTGTTTGCATAATGTGGTTATATTTCTTTTTGGATCAGGTATTCAGTACACAGCCCAGCTGCTGTGTATAATGTCTGAAGGAAAATTGCAAAAAATCCATGTAAGTTTTTTGTTTGTTTTTTTTTTTGTTTTTTTTTAAATTTATTTCTTTGTTGTTGTTGGATTTTTGTTTAATTTGTGGCTAGAACCCCTGTCTGTGTTGTCATTTCATTTTGTGGTGCTGTGCCGTGCCTGTCTGCATGTGTGTCCGTGTGTCCCTCTTGGAATGATGGTCTCTCCTGTGTTTTACATTTCCAGTGTGGATTTTCTCAGCTGGCTGTGATAACCGTGCTCCCAGTGAAATGTTGGGAGAGCTATTTTGGTAAAATGCAAGGATTTGTCTCAGAGCTGCGGAGTCTCCAATGAGGAGAAGTTGGGAAGCTTGAGGAAAACTCCCAAATGTTAATAATTGTGTAAGAATTGTCCTGTTCAAAGAGGGTGCTTGTGCAGGGCTTCCAGGGCTGCCAGAGGATAGTCCTGGCTTTGCCACTGATTCACTGTATGGCCTTGGGCATGTTGCTTTGTTCTTTTGTTGCCTTGTGGCTTCTCTTTTCCATCTGGGATAGAGGAATATCACAGTGCTGAGTGTAGCCATGCCTGGTGTTCTCCTGTGTGTCCCTCTGAGGCTGGGGGACAGTGGCAGTGCAGCTGGGGGACGTGTGTGTGCCCACATTGGCCCAGCTCTGCCTACCTGGGTTTTGCTGTTGGAGCTGTTGTAGACAGCAGGAGCTGTGGTGATTGATGCTTCCCACTAAAAATAGATGCTCCTGGAGGAAGAGCTGCTGGAGGAACTGTGATTTATTGTCTTTATTTTATTAGTTGTGGTTGATTTTCTTTCCTGAGTGGAAATGAGACTTAATCTGCAAGCACCCACAGATGGGTTGGCTCTAACCAGCAAAGGGCCACGTGGCCTCTGCTCTTTATTCCTGATTTTCCTGGGAATTAATCTGGCATTGTCAGAAACACCACCTGGATGGCGTGTTCACAAGGGCAGGAAACCCGCAGAGTTCTGCTGGTGGGGTCTGTTGTGCAGCCTGAAAGCTTCACCACCTGAATTAAAGAGAATTTTGGGGGATGAAGGCAGTGCGTGCATGCAAGGATTTAAAGAATTAGGTCTGAATTTCACCTGACTAGTTTATCCCCACGGATATAATTCCATAGGAGCGTGCTGCTTTGGGGAGCCCCGCTTTGTGCTATCACGCAGCTGGGGAAACTGAGGCACGTGGCAGCTGCAGAGTGGCACATTTTGGGATGGGATTAGTGGGACTGGGATCTGGAGCAGTGAGGGAGGGTGTTTGTCACCGCGTTTGGGGTCTGGGCTGTTGATTTTTGTGCTCACCTTGCCGTGGGGCAGTGGCTGGTGCCGGGCTCTGTAGGCTGAGCTGCTCCAGCGTGGCTGAGGATGCGTTTGGGGGATTTTGGAGCCGGGAGCAGCCGAGTGTGGCTGTGCCCATGTGAAGGGCCATGTGGCTCAGTGCCTGCCCCTCGCTTTGCATCAGCTGAGACATATATAACACAACGTATGGGCTGCTGGCAGCCGGCGTGGGGCTATTTTCGGCTGCACCGCGCTGAGCCCGCCCTGCTCGCCGGGCTGGGCTCGGTCTCCGGGGGATGAGCTGTTCCCAAACCCCTTCCTCTCCTCCAGGACCCGTTCCCAAACCCCTTCCCCTCCTCCAGGACCCGTTCCCA
>VXBI01002490.1:169005-210649 GCA_013397375.1 Toxostoma redivivum
CATCCATCATCCATCCATCATCCATCATCCATCATCCATCCATCATCCATCCATCATCCATCATCCATCCATCCATCATCCATCATCCATCATCCATCCATCATCCATCCATCCATCATCCATCTATCATCCATCCATCATCCATCCATCATCCATCCATCATCCATCCCTGGCTGCATTGTCCCATGGCCACCAGGGCTCTGCTGGGTTGGAAGCTCAGGGATTGTTTTGGTGGTGATTTGGTGCAGGCTGTGGTTAGAGGTGCCAGGATCTGCACATAAGTTCTGACACTGCTCCTAAAGAAGGATAAATGAGTGAGTGAGATCCTGCAAATCCATGTTTTGGTGACCCCTTTTGAGAAGCTTGGTAGGGCTGGGTTGGCTGCAGGAGCAGGATTTATCTTGGCAGTTCAGCAGTCTGCCCTGAGCCTCCCTGGTGTGTGTGGTGTGGCCAGAAGTGCTCTGGATTTCTGGGTGACCTTAGGAAGCCCAGGCAGTGCTGGGGGAGCTGGTGTGCTGCAGAGACAAGGCCATGGAGCCTTATCTGTGTCCAGCAGCTTCAGGTTTTATTTTAAAAAAGGCTCCTGTATTCATTACCAAGAGCCCTGGGTTCTTCTAACATAAAATAAGCTTTAATTCTTAGATAATTCTGTTGCATCCTGTGCTGTTTATTCAGAAGCTGTCCCCACCTGATGTTGGTGCATAAATACAGAACAGACTCTCTCCCCTTTTTCTTTCCTTGCAGTATCTCCATCCATTTGAAATCTGTGAGCTGGAGCTCCAGGGATCTTGTTCATCCTGATGGACCTAAAAGTGGAGTACACAGGGGAGGTTCTGGGAGTTTGGCCAAGAGCCCAAGACCTTGAAAACCAAGAACCAGATTCTTGGTTAGCTTAGATTTCGGAGCTTCCCATTGTGTTAGCAAGTCACAAGATTTTTTCAGCTATCAGGTTTTAATTTTTTTTGTCCTACACTTTTATGCATTGACATAATTGAAACCACTCCACTTCCAGGAGAATCTTTTTGAAATAAAGGTAGATATGGAACCAGTTTGTGGATACAAAGATTTAGTCTCTTTGCAGTCTATATTATTGAATATGGCCAGGCTGTGATATTTCAAAGCTGCTTTCTACACATACTCACTGCCCATCCACCCCAAGAAAAGTCTGGTTTTTACCACCTGAAGTATTGATAAGCTAAGAATATAAAAATTCTATAGGCTGTTACCTGTTGCACACACATTCAGGTTTTAATTTTTTTGTCCCACACTGTCATGCACTGACATAAGATGCCAGTAATTTAAACCACTCCACTTCCAGAATTTTTTTGAAATAAAGGTAAATATGGAACCAGTTTGTGGAGGCAAACATAAAGGTTTAGTCTCTTTGCAGTCTCTATTAATGAATATGGCCAGGCATTTGTAAACTGTGTTCTGCACACACTCACTGCCCATCCACCCCAAGAAAAGTCTGATTTTTACCACCTGATGTATTTATAAGCTAAGAATATAAGAATTCTATAGGCTGTTACATGTTGCAAACTCACACAGCGTGAGCAGGACATTGATTTGCAGCCCCACAGATCAGAAATGACCTGCCCAGGTGCTGGGGGGCCCCAGGGCAGTGGAAGGGTGACTCTCTGAGCTGGGTGCAGCCAAATTTGAGTGGATTTGGACACCTGGGTTCTCAGGTGGCTCCTTGGGGCAGGGATGTCACACATCCAGAATCTGCTCCCAGATTCCCACAGAGATGGGAGCTCACATCCACTGTGACTCACATCCATGGCATTTTATTGTTGGGTTGAAGGCTGTCTAAAAATTCCCTGGCATTTCTCCAGAGAGATTGCCAGCAGCCCTTAAACTCAACTCATTTCCTTTCCATCAAACCACGGAGCTCATCAATAGCAATCTCAGGCTGCAGCAGGGAACTCAGGTGGGTGGGATTTGCCACCCTCCACAGCCTGGTGCTAAATGGGTCATTACCACCACAACAGCAGGAATAAAAGCACAGAGGGGGAATTTGGAGTGGGAGAATGATGGTTCTTTCCCTTTGGTAGCAGGTATTTTTGCTGGTGGTAGCAATGATTTAGGGAATTTTTGCTTGTTGCTTTATGGGATCAATGAGCAGCATCTTATCATAGGTTTGTGTTTGGGGATTGACAAATGCTCAGGTGCTTCTGCACCTCTGTGGTTGTTTTTATTAACTAATGGGAGCTTCCTGCAGACTGCAGCTCTTCCCAGTCCACTGGAGCCTTTTCCCAGCAAGTTGCTCTCAGAGCCCTTTTTTTTATTTTGTTCCAGCAGGAATGTCACATATGATAGAGGGACTGAAAGGGGCCAGTTTTACCTTTAAAGTCTAGGTTTAATTTTTTTTCTGTTCAAAAAAATGTGTTTCGACAGTTTGTCACATCGGCTCAGCCTGCCACGTCGTGGGCAGTGAAGTGTTAGGAAGGAAAAGCAGAAAGTATTCTGATGAAGGATCAAGTCAACTCACTAATGTTTTGTGAACATCTCCTGTGTTGACCTTGATCCACACAGACTCCTGCCCTCTCCTGCAGCTCTCCTGGCTCCAGGAGAGCTTCTGGAGGTGCTGAGGGAATTGCCAGGCAGGATTTGAGGATAGGGCAGGAAAAGTTCCTGCAGGAGGGCTGTGCTTTGCAGCAGAGGCATTTGCCAGCTTCTCCCAAAGCCTCCATCCTGTGTTTATTTTGGAGCTGAGGAGGAGGGAAGGAGGGAGGGAGGCATCATCATCCTTTGGTAGCTATGGAGAGTGGGGAGGGCAAAGTCTGTGGAGCACAAGAGCCCCCAGATCTCCACGCTCAGCTTCCAGAAAAGCCCAGCCCAGTCTCTCCTGTTGGGCTTGTTTTATCACCAGACAAACATTTAATTATTTTACCTTCATGCTGCCTCTGAATCAACTGAGAGAACTACAAAAGATAGTGCACTTCTATTTTTGTATCTTGTACTAATGAAGCTCAGGCTGGAATTTTTCCCTGCATGATTGGCTGGAGCAGGGGAGGAAAAATTCCGAGGGAGAGGAGGAAGGAGCGAGACGCTCAACATTTAGCAGCGAGCATGGCTGTGGTTGCAGCTCTCCAAACAGTGCTGGGAAGTGAGGAGAGCAGCGTTTTATCCCTGTGCAAGGATCACAGAGGTTGTTTTTCCGTGCTGAGGGATGGATGGAGGCAGTGAGAGCTGCTGGCTCTGCTTTCCCCCTGCCCCAGCCCACAGCGTGGGCTCACTTGCTCCCTGGAAAACATCCCCTGGGACTTGGCAGGAGCTGAGTGCTCCATCAAAAGTTCATGAATATGTTGAGCTGGAGCTGTGTGCAGCCTGCTGGGAACACCAGCACTGGGACAGGGTGGAGCAGGCTGCACCACAGAGAGTGAAAAATCTGCAGCATGAGTGGGGAGGCAGGTGCTTAGGGCTGGCCTGTGGTGACACCTTAATCTGAGGTGGCACAACAGCAGTGACCCCTGAGCTGGATGGGTCTCTGGAGAGCTCAGCTTACCCAGAGCTGCTCTTTGCAGCTCAGCATCAGGATGAAAATCCAGCCTAAAGTCTCCATATCTGATCAGAACCTCAGTCCCAGGCAGCAGAGATTTGTGCTCGCTGCTGGGGGTCAGCCTGGCAGGATTTGGATTGCAGCTCTGCTGGCATCAGCAGTGGCATCTGGGGCTGGCAGCTGCTTCTTTCCCAGGTGAGAAACTGCTCCTAAACTGCTCAAAGGCTCCTGAAAGAGTCAAATGAAAGGATTTGACATTTTCTTTCATAATAAAAGAGAGGGAGTAATCAAGGCACAGCCGTGCATGGGTTTGTTAATTTGCTGAACCGAAGCGCTGTCAGTCAGTGGGAAATAAGACATTGAGTTTATTTAAGAAGCATGAGGGGGGGGAAAATAAAGCAGAAATCCCAAAGAAACAGCATTTACAAAAGTTTTCCAGCAGCTGATTTGAGCTGACCCAGAGGACCTGAAGGCCACAGGTCCTGAACATCCTTGCCTGCATTTTGGGAGTGGTACTGTTCAATATCTGCACCCTAGAGAAAGCAGTGCAATATTTCAATACCTGACTGGGTGTGTCACAGGTCAGGCTTCCTTTGAAGGGGACAAAGAGGATGTGATCAGGAATGTGCTTGAAGAGTCACCCTCAGATCTCAGAAGGTTCCTGTAGAAATTTATCTTTTCTTCAGCAGTGCCCAGATGTGGATTGGTGCTTTATAGTGCCCATAAAAAGAGCTGTTAATAAAATTAATCTGGGAGGGAAGGGCAGCACAGAAAGAAAGATGAAATTTTACAGCCCCAGCATTGAGTAGATGAAAAGTGTAAATCCACTGGTAGTGCCTGGAAAGGCACTGCTTGACCCCAAGGAATGTCACAGCTTCAGCCCAGCTGGACAGGTGCCACCAGTGCCACAATTCCTGTCCCTGTTTGCAGATATTTGTCAAAGCCAGGGATTGCCTGTGGTGTCCATCAGCACCTTGGTGTGGCACAGCCTTGGGCAGGGCTTCAGGCTGCCAGGGAAGAGCAGTGTGGGCAGGAGGAGGGAGAACAAAATAAACCACTTTATTCCATTCAGACCATGCTTGTGGGAAATAAAGACCCACATGGAGGAGATTTAGGGGAACTGCACGGCCCAGGGAAGTGGGCACCACAATTCCATGGGGTCCTGAGGCTCATCAGCTGATGCTGCTCAGCCTGATGGGGCCCATGACAGATGATTTCAGATTTTTAGGAGGAGTTTTATCTCAGAACAGCAAGAAGAGCTTTGGACATTTGGAACTGCCCCAACTCTGGAAGTGTCCAAGGCCAGGTTGGAGCACCCTGGATAGTGGAAGATGTCCCTGCCCACAGCCTGAGCAAGATGAGCAGTTAATCCCTTCCAACATTCCATGATTCTAGGGTGAGGAAAGCTGGAAAAAGTGAATGGCACCAGGTTAATGTGGGAATCAGCACTTGTGCACAGGGAGGACAAAGCCTGGGAGCTGGGTGGGATGGCTGGACCTGTGACAGGAGCTGATGGCTGAGGCTTCCCTGGCTCACAGGAACAGTTTGTGCCTCTGGCCTTTTAAAAATGGAACCTTGAAAATCTGGGAGAAATAGACTTTTTTTTTGGTTAGTGTTTTGGACCTATAAAACTAAAATTCATAATAGCCTGTAAAACATTTGAGGCAATTTGGGAATATGACATTCCTTATTAAACTCCGTGGGTTTTAGAGACTTCTTAAGTTTTCACAGTGGTGCAGGCTGTGACCTCTCTAATGTTCAACAGGATCCTTGAAAAATTGAGAACAATTTAACAAGAATAGTTGCTGCCTTGGTGCTCCAGCTCTTCCATTTCTTTCCTGGCTGGAGTTAAGTTCATAATGGTTTAGCAGAACCTTTTTAGTTGCTAAAAAAGATTATTGTGGTCTGGGCATAGGGGACTACTTTGTGACAGATATTTTAGCAGAACCATTTGTCCATGGCTAGAATAACAAAGTGAAATGTCACAACTGCAATATTTTGAAGGTGACAAATCATAACTTTTTGCATATTTTCCAGGTTATTTTTGGCCATGTGACAAAATACAGTGTTGTTTTGGGAGTTTGAGGGGATATAAATCTCTGTGAATAAAGAGGAGACCTGGCAGCTGTTCACAGCTGATGTTTCCTGATGTCTGGGGGGTGGCAGAGAGTTTGTACCAGATCTAGAGAGAAATCCCAAAATCCAGCAGCAGGGATGTTTTTCTGTAGCTGGAATTTCACTCTGTGTCTGAAAATCCAAAGCCCTTACTGGTTTAAGCTGAGAGCCTGGTGCCCATCAGAATTCTGTGGCACTGGGATGTTTCCTCCTCTGGGATGCCAGGCTTGTCTTTTATCTTGTTTTCTCTTTATTCCTGAATGAGCTTTGCCCAGGTGGCTGCAGCAGGCAGAGGATGTTGGTGCTGTGCTCGCTGCAGGTGGGATGCTCTGTGTCCTGCAGTCTTCCCTGGAATTCTGCTCCCAAATCTCTGTGTGTGTACAGGGTGAGCAGAATCCCTTCTATGCACCTGTCTGGGGCACTTGGGAAGATCAGGCAGAATAAACATTCCTGTATTTACTGCACACATAATATTTCTGAGGTGGAATAAGTTTGTGGTTGCATTTTCCCTGCAGGAATCTCATGTGAGCTCTCAGAAGCTGCAGGACAGGAGATTTTGGTCTTTAACCTTCTTGATTAATTCGTTGCTTCTCCCTGCAGATATGAGGTTTTTTAGGGATCCCATTTTTCAGTATTGCCTCATGAGGAGTCTGAGCTGAGAATTCATTGCTCCAATCCTTTCTTCCTCCAAGCCCTCCATCCCTGAGGCTGGACCCTTGCAAAGACAGAGAGTGAGCAGCCTTCACCCTCTCCTAGTGACTGCTCAGGGCTGGTGTGTGTTTAGAGCACAGAAAGTCAGCATGAAAATGTCAGCAGGGAGGGAGATTTCTCCCAGCTGTGGCTGTGGTTATCCCAAAGCTATTCCCAGGAATTTCACAGAAGGACTGAGAATGAAATGGAAATGCAGAAACTGCTCCCTTTATCTCTCAGCTAAGATGCCATCCTCTCCTGACACCCATGATCCTGGGGGTGCAGCTTTGGGAGACAAAGGGCTGGCTTGGGCTGAAGGCTTTTGGGGCAGAGATGCTTTCCTGGGGGAGTGGATCTGCCAGTAGAGGAAGGGATGGGTGCTGGTGCTGCTACAAACCCCAATGTCTGTATTTTCAATTGTTTAACTCCTCTGCACAGACTGTGGGAATTACCCACGTGCTCTGGAGTCAGTGTGACAATCCCAGCTTGGCCCAGGGAGCTGAGCTGAGCTTTGCTTTGCAGGCAGGGATTAAAGGAGGTTTATTAAAACTTGGCCAGGTTTGGGGGAGAGGGGAGTGAGCATGGTGAGCTGCTCTGAGGTGAACTGCTCTTCCACAGTGTGGAATGCTGCACTCTGTGAGAACCTGTGCTGATGGAAAATGGGAAAGATCAGTCTAAGATTGCAGGGAGCCCTGGCCAGGCTGTTCCTCCCTCTCAGCCTGGCCTGGTGCTCACCACACCACCAACATTTTTGAGTGGTTTACCATCCACCTCAACATGTTCTTGTCCTTCCTCCTCCCAGCTGGTTTTGCTCTGGATTTGAGCGTGGTTTCCTCTGGGTTTAATAATTTGTGAGGCTGCTCTGTTCCCCTGGCCAGGGAGAGGTGACATCTTTTCTGTGTCAGCAGCACAGCTCTGAGGGTAGATCCAGGTGGCACAGAGGTTTCTCTGTGCCCTCAGTATATTCTGTGCCAAAATCCCCAGCAGTGAATGGAAGCTGAGTGAGGAATTGCTGTGATGGGACCTTCATCCCACTCATGGTCCTTCAGAACCAAGGCACACACAGACACAAAAAAAATCTATCAATGTTTGCAAATTAATGCAGACAGGAGCTTACAAAGCAAATCTCTGTTGCTAATTTTCCAGAGGCACCACTGAAAGAAAGAGAATTTCACGCAGGACATTAAAAAAACACTCAAAAAAACCAAAACAAAGGAAAGTCCCTCCAGCTTTCAGTTCCAGAATTACCCCAATGTATCAGCTGCCCATGGTTTTCTCTGCAGAATGTCCCTTGGGTCCCTGTGAGTCTGGAATTCTTTCCAGCACTGAGGATGGAAAAGCAAGGCAAGCTTTTCATGCAGAGCTGTGCCCCAGGAGCATCCCCAAGGCTCTGGGGCCTTCCCACGGGCACCATCCCAGCTGCCAGCTGGTCTGCAAAGGTTGGCATCTGTAAGGTCTCCAGTTTTAAAATAACACAGGGAAATCTCCCTTCTACAGATTAAAAAGGGGATGGTTGAGGTAGCAGTGATTTAAAAACTCCTGGTACTGCCTGGGGCACGGCAGGGAGGGAATTGAAAGGCCATGACAGCTTTTCCCATGGACACCAGGTGCTTTCCTTGTTGTCCAGCTGGGGGAACCCAGTTTTCAGTTTCATTTTTCTTTAGGTTTCCTTCAGTTTCTGTATTTTTCTTTAGAATTCTTAGGCTCACTCTGTGCTTGTCAGCCCCTGGGTTTGCAGTGGGGAAAAACCAAGTTTAGGAGGGTATGGGAGAAGGTTATATTGTGTTGAACACAATTTCTGTTAAAAATCCAAGGTGCTGGAGAAAAGGACTTTTTGTGCTGGTTGAAGGAAGGAATTTGGGATGAGAAGCTACAAATGCAGGGTTGGTAGCAGCTCAGACATCTGTGGCCTGCTGAGCTGTGCACCTGCAGCACCTTTTAGGAGAAATGTGGTGGATTTTGGGATTGAAAGGATAAATAAGTGATGCTTTGCAGCCCTGAGGGAGGCCAGAGACAGGAATGGTGCTGCTGCCTCGTGGCTGGGATGTTCTCTGTGAGCCTGGAAAATCTGAGGGAGGGATGGATGATGGAGGGATTGATGGATGGGGGATGCATGAGGGATGGATGGATGGATTGATGGGTGGGTGATGATGGATGGATCCATGGATGGATCCATGGATGGAGGGATGGATGGAGGGATGGATGGAGGGATGGATGGAGGGATGGATGGATCCATGGATGGAGGGATTGATGGAGGGATGGATGGATCCATGGATGGAGGGATCGATGGAGGGATTGATGGAGGGATCCATGGAGGGATGGATGGATCCATGGATGGTGATGGATGGTTGGATGATGGTTGGATTGATTGATGGATGTCTGGATGGTGATGGATGGTTGGATGATGGATGGATGTCTGGATGGTGATGGATGGTTGGATGACTCTGTGAGTGTTTTCACCCAGGTGGAGGAAGCGTTGCACACACCTTGATGGCCTTGGCAATGAGGAGGTGGTGGAGGCAGCCCCTTCGGATCCTGCACAGTGACATTTCCAGAGCAGCCTCGCACTGCAAGCTCCCGGCCCTGTCTGAAGCAAGTTCCTGCACGCTGGCACCATTTGCATGCATCAGGAGCAATGTGCCTGGCCAGGGGAGCTGTGACCACAGGAGCACTGCAGCTCCCAGTGCCAGGCACTGCTCAGATGAAAAGTGTGAGAGAAGGTGTAGGAAGAGCAGTGAGAGAGAGGGGACATCAGGGCAGAGCCTGAGCTGGTGGCACACACGGAGCTGGGGGGGCTCAGAGCTGTGCCCACCCAACATGGGGGGCTGGGAGGGGGCAGTGGCTGGCAGAGCATCCAGTGTGACCAAGTGAAAGGCACTGACTCCTGGAGGGAAGGGTCTGGGGGTGTTTCATCTCTCACCCAGGAGGTTCACAGACACTTTCAGCAGCTCTGAGAGGCTCCAGAGCAGCAGTAATGGTTGAGGCAGAGCTGAGGAGCTGCAGGGAAGGGTTTTGGGCATGTGGCTGGTTCTGCTGTGCTGCTTTCCCTTCCCAAGCATGTCCCTTGTCTCCTTGAGCTGCTCAGTTCTGGTGGCATTCAGTGTTTGCAGGTTAGACAGCAGAGCAAGAATCCCTCGTGGGGATTGGCAGTCCCAGAGCCTCCCACATTGCCACGTGTCCCAGAGCTGCAGGAGCCTGGACACAGCAGCACTCCTGAGCTGTTCAGTGGGGTACAGGAGGAACAGATTGTTCTTGGGAGGCAGGTCCTGTGCTGAGGACCCCACAGCTGGGCTGTGTCAGGTCCCTTGATCTGACCTGGGGAGCCACCAGTGACACCCCTCCAGCTCCTCACATCGTGTTCTGTGCTTCAACCTCGGCCTGCCTGTCCCCAGCCCTTCCTCTGGGCACGTGCTGGCCTCAGTCCCAGCAGCTCCATCTGGTAGGAGCTCTGTGAGTGAGACACAGCTCTGCCCCTGGGGTGGCAGGGGAGTGTCAGAGCAGCTACTGACCCCTGGGTTGGCTCTGAGAGGCAGAACCACACACAGCCACACCCACTGAGCATTTACAGGAGTTTTTGGGTTCTCTCTGTTACACAGAAAGTCCATGAGCCCCACTCTGTATGGGGAATTCTGGCCTGGAGCAGCTGGAGTTGGATAATGGCATTATTGTGTTGGGCTGTACCTGCACCTCTGCATGGACAGGGTTGGTAATGCATGGCTCTGGCCCCTGGGGCTGTGTGCATGTTTATTATTTTTTCCTGGATTTTTTTTTGGCTTGGATACTCACAAAATGCCTGGGAATTATCCAAGTATAGTCATATCTTGTTGCAAATTTGGATGACCTGTCTACTTTCTTCTTTGCCCTTAATTCTTGATCTCCCTTGTTGTTCTTCCCTTTACCAGGAATCCTGCAGGAGTAGGTAACCCAATCCTACCCTGGCACAAGAAGACCCAATCCTGATCTCATTCACTCTCCTAAACCCAAAACTTAAATGTGCTGGATTTAGCATACTGCCAGTGATTTCCCAGCTGCTCTGGTGCTTTCTGGATTCCCATCTGCTTGAAACTGGACGGAGAACTTTCCATTAACTCAGGAAACAGCAATTTGGGCTTGATGGGGATGTACTGACCTTAAGCCTTCATTAATATAATTAGTGCCCTTGGTTTGAGGAGGGCTCTCTCCACTCGGACGGTGTGACATGAGAGCTCTGAGTCCCTCTGACCTGAGGTAGAGCAGCAGGCATGGGAGATGCTCTGCACTGTCAAAAAGTTGTTTTTCCAGAAGCTGAGTCTCTCTTGTTTCAGGTTTCCCATTCAGTTGGGCTTTGGAGACCAGCCTTGGTTCAGCATTTCTGTTCCTTGCTGTTCTTGTCTTTTTGGGCCCTTGAATTATGTAAGAGGAAAGCAGAAACATCAGCTCGTGAAGGAAAGTTCCTGGAGCTTTTAGCACAAGGCACAAATGTTTTTCCCCAGAGTTTGGAGGGTATTTTGAGGAGGGATTTGAGCTTGATGGAGATGCCAGAGAAAGTTTGAAAGTATAGAAAATGTTTTCATCTTCCTTCAGATGCAGAAATTACTATTTATCCAAGATGAGAAAAACTCCTGCGAGTGGATTGCTAGAAAATGATGTGAAACTTGGCAGAGGGGATCTTTTCAGCTTGATTTCCTTAATGGCTTGGTGAAATGAAATTTTCTTAATGTGGATACTCCTGGAGAAGCTGAGCTTGCCCACATAACTTGCTCTGGTGAACCTGAACATCTCTTTCTTTCACTTAAAATCCAGTGTGGGTTGGTTCTCATTGCACAGATGTGCTGAGCTGTGGCAGTGGCTGGTGCTGAGGTGTGAGAGAGGAGGATCTGCTCAGTGGGAAGCAGTCCTGGAGTAGGAGGAGGTGTTTGGAGGTAGGATTATGTGGGAAGCCACCAGACCTTCTGCAGGGACATGTTCAGGGCTGGTTCCCTGTTCCTTCTTTAGGATTTGACACAATCCATGTGCATCCTTCTGCAGAGAAAGAAAGGGACAAATGGTTAAAAATGTCATATCTGGCTCTTCCTTCCTAGTGAAGCATTTATAAGTGCAGGGGGAAGGTGGGTGGGCTCTGCCTGGGCTCTCTGCTATTTCACACGATGAAAAAGCCAAAATTCTTTTTATTCCAGCAAGTGGAGGAGAGGGGAATCTGCCCTGACCTGCTGTGAGCACCTGGCCTGGCATTCCTCAGGAGCTGGCTCAGCAAAGTGCAGGCAAATCCCTGCTTTATTTCAGGTTTTCATGGCTGGAGGAGGCTGGCATCTTGTTCTGCTCCTGAAATACTTTGCTTATTACAGTGCTGAGATTTGGGTCTAATTTTGTGATATAGTGAAAAGTGGGCAGTTTAGAGAAATAGTGAATAGTGGACTATTCAGAGAGGTGGTGGAAGCAGAGGAGGATGTGGAATATTCCATGGGTTCCAGCACAGGGCAGCAGTGGGAGGCTCCCAGGGACAGCCTGACAGCTCCCAGGACAAATCCTGGCCTCCATCAGGGGATCAGGCCAGGAAAATGCAAGGTATGATCCAAGGATGGATTAGAAAATGCATTTATTTCCAGGGGAGATGGATGCCCTGTAGCAGACAGTGGTGCAGCCTCACTCAGACTGAAAGGCAGAATTCCACAGGAGTGTGTTTGAGCTGGAACAGGGACAGGGAAGGGGGAATGGAGGATGGATGTGACTGTGAAGGGGAGCACAGAGAGCCTGGGCTGGCCTGGCAGGAGCTGCTCTGTGAGTGCTCTGAGCACAGAGCTGCTGCAAGCGGAGGAACCAGCAGCTCTGGGATGATCCCAGCAAAATCCAGGCTCTAGGAAGAGGATCTGAGCACCAGGCAGGAGTGTGATGATGGAGAAACCTCCCCTGGGGTGTCCCAGGGCTGCAAATCCAGAAGGACAGAGGCTTGGGGGTGGGGATCCCTCCAGAGCAGTCTGGTCACTGCCATGGCTCACCCTGCTGCTGCAGCAGTTTGTGCCACAGGCTTCAAGCTGGACAAGGTTTATTGATAATTATTGATAATTATTTGCAGTGAGTGCCTGGGGCTGGCCACATGCCTGAGCTTTTTTCTTGCACTCTCAGCTTAGCCTGTTTTGCTTCACTCTGATTCCTGCCAGAGTCCTAAACTGTGTTTGTTAAAACATCAGGAAAGTGGAGCCTGTGCTCAGACTCATCCTCACAGTGGCTGGTCCTGATGTCACAGAATCCCAGAAGGATTTGGACTGAAAAGGACCTTAAAACCCTTCCAGTGCCACCCCTTGGGACACCTCCCACTGTCCCAGGCTGCTCCAGCCTGGCCTTGGGCACTTCCAGGGATCCAGACAACCACAGCAAATCTGGGAATTCCATCCCAGCCCCTCCCCACCCTCCCAGGGAACAATTCCTTCTCAACATCCCCTTTAAATCCTCTCTCCTTCAGCTTAAAGCCATTCCCCATGTCCCATCACCACAGATCCTTGCAATATTGAGGATTTTAGAAGTTTTTCCAACTTCCACTGAGCAGAGAGGCATCAGAGCCTCCATCAGGGGAGCAGCGTGGCTGCAGCACATCCCCAGCTCTGGCTCCTGTTGTTGCCTCTTGCCCACGTTCATTAACAACATGGTGAATTGTGTGGTGCTAACGAGTGTTCCTGCGTTCCCATGGCAACCCTTGTGCTAATTAATGCTCAGTAGCCAGGGAAAAAAAAAAATAAAAATCTGTCCTTGCTGATGAATTAATTTGACAGGATTGATAGGGGAATAATAGTTGGGAATGGCCACTCCGAGTGGAGCTGGCTCTGCTTTGGAGAACACAAACCCTGACCTTGCAGCTTCAAACTGAAGCCTTGCTCACCATTTGGAAAGAGTTTGTGTTTCAGAAGGAGTAAAATTATCCTGACAAATGTCTAAGAGCATAACTCAAGCAGTTACTCTTTTTTGTTCCTTTTTTTTTTTCCCTGTTATGACATTTTAACTCGGGTTTTTTTTGGTGTTTAAAGGATTAAATAAAGCCCAAGTCAAATTTAGAAGTTAAATGCTTGAAAGAATCAGGAAATGCACATTTAAAGACTACATTATTTGATGTCAGGAAGAAACCTCCAGTTCCTGAGGACTCCTCCCAAATTCCAGCCCCTTCTGCTGCCTCTCACTCCAGTTCCCCTGGGAGCTGGAGCTGGTAGAGATGGGCCCAGCTGGAAACCATGGATCCAGCCTGGTGTTCTGGGATGTAGAGGAAATTGTCTCTTCCCAGCAGGGTCCTGGTGGTGGAGTGGTGGCCCTGGGAGTAAATCAGGAGTGGAAAAGCAGCTCCTGTGAGCTGGGGATGACTCAGAGCGCGTTCCCATCAGTGGTGACAATTAAACTCCTTCAGCACTTGGTGCACAAAGCTCCAGGTTAAGTCACAGTGTCCTGGTGAAATTCTTCCTTGGATAATTGTCCTCAGACTTGCTGAATGCTCATCTCCTGCAGTTTTAATTAGCTGGAGCTGTGGCTCACCAGCTCCTGCGTGGTGCTGGCCACGACCTCACAAAGTTTGGTGGAGATTTGTGATCCCACCACGCCTGCCCTGCTTGTGCCTGCAGCAATTACCTGCAGCCAAAAGGAGCCTGAGGAAATAATGGCTGCACTTCAGGGCTTTTTAATGAGATTTCCAAACTCTCTGCTGCCTTCTGCACCCAGAGGTCCTGGAGCTGGTGGTACTTGTGGGGGTTCAGCCATTTGCAGGCAGAGGGGTTTTCCTGGAGCTGTGGCTCCAGGATGGAGTGGTTGTTACACTGGGGCTACTACAGGAGAATTTGGGGTGTCATAGCAGGAACAGCTTGGGTTTTGGCTGATTGGTGATGGATTTGGCTGCTGTGGTGCATGTCCCTGGCTGGAGAGCAGGGACTGAGTGGGGGCAGTGCTGCCATCCCAAGCAGCTCTGAGGAATCTGCCTTTCCCCGGATTTGCAGCAGGACAAAGAGGATAAGGACTGAGGGAGGCTCTCCCATGAGGCTTCAGCCTCTCCTCAATTCTGGGCACTGCAGGGTTGTGCCTTTCCTTGGGACAGATCTGTACCTGTGCCAGCGTGCCACAGGTCCCCTTTGGTAGCCACAGGTGTCCCCAGCCTGTGCACACCTGAGACAGGAGCTCCTGGAAAATGTGTTCAGTGTCCAGAGCTCACAGAAAAATAGGAGCATTTCTTTTCTCTTTCCGTGGTTGCCCCTGTGGAACAGGAATGCTGCATCCAGGAAAATCTTCCCCCTGATTACACCTGTGCCAAAGCCTGATACCAGCACCTCATTGGATTTTAATTCCTCCAGCTCTAAGTGCAAAAAAATATTCCCAATTCTTCTTCTGAGTGACTTTGAGGGCTTTGTCCAGTGCAACAGTGCTCTAAGCTGGCTCTAGTGATAGTGCAGACACCTTTATTGCAATATTCTGTAGTTTTTATATATATATATTCTAACTTAATTAAGGCTATTTTGGGCACTAAAGTGCTTTGAAACGTTGACAAATGTCCTCTGGATTTACTGCCTGGTGATTGGAGTTGTTAAAAGTCGTTTGAGGAGCTGCATTTCCAAGGATGTAATAAATAACAGAGATGGGATTATTTTTGCCTTTTTAAGGAAAGAAAGAGGATGTGTCCAAGTACTTAGATACCTTTTGGGACAAGTGAATTCCCAGAAGGGTGGCAGAGGTGAGGCTGAACACCCAAACAGCCACAGGAAAAAGTGTGGAAGAATTTGAAGGAATTTCCCCAAGTTTTTGGCAGCACTGTGTTCCTTCCAGCAGGAGGCTGGGGCTGCTGGGGAAGGGGATCCAGAGCTCTCCTGGGTTGGGGAGTTCTGGTTCCTGGTGCACAGAGGGAATCTCCCCTGGCTCTGCTCCCTCCAGGACTGCCTTGGGAAAATATCTTCATTTCTTTTTTATTTCTCACCTTGTTGATCCTCGGTTTGAAATCCTTTGTTGGTGTTCTCCTTTCAGAGGGTTAAAATGGAGCTTTCTCCATTTCAGACTCCCAGCTCTCCCCATTATACATAACTAATACCTCTCTGCAACTATTGAAGCTGTGTTAGCAGGCTCTGAAATGGGAGTTTAGCTGAGCTTTTAACGGCTTTAATCTTTTCCTGGGTATTAATCCTTGCAGAACCTCTGATAAAATTTGTTGCTTTTTCTCTGAATGCCTCCCACGCTGTTGATATCTGTCTGGAATGAGTTGCTTGGTGCAGAACAAGCCATGGAGGAGGGAATGTTGCAGCCTCCCATGGATCCTGCTCTCATTTCAGTGCATTCCTGACTCCCTGCCACTGCTGCTCCTGTGATTCCTTGCCCTGGGAGCATCTCTCCCATTGGGTTTGGGGTTGGAATGAGTTTGTTTCCTGTTTATCAGCTGTTTACCTCAGTTCTCAGCTGCATTCCCAAGGTTTGCCTGTTTGATACCAGCACAATGTCAGGGAAGAGCATCACCTCTTCCACACTGCAGTGGAGATGGAAAGGTATCAAAGACCACAACAAATGTTGGCTTTGGGTTTTCTGCACTTGTTTTTTATGGCTTTGTGCTGCATGACAGGATCCTAAACCTGTGTGACAGCAGACTCAGACTGTGATCCAGGTTATCAAAGACTGCAGCTGACCTGGAGGGGAAATTCTCCTTTTTGCCATCATGTTGGTGTGGAAGTGATACCATCTCCTGTGGGGTAACAGCAGACTTGGGACAGGCTCTGCCACCTGTGCCAGCTCTGGGAAATGCAGCATCAGAGCCAGGAAACAACCCAGCCCAAGGAAAAATCTCTCCATGCTGTTGAGATGTCCAGCTTCTCCCTGACTCCAGCTATTCCAGATAAAATAGGAAGAAAGTTTTTTTTCTTTTTTTTCCACCATGCCTGACACTTGCCCAGTTGCTCATCCTTTGGCCATGTCTCTCTTGCCACTGGCCCCATTTCTCCAGCTCTTTTCCATAGTTCTTCTTTTTGGATCCACAGCCTGGCTGCCCCAGCTGGGCAGTTCAGGAAGGCAGCTCCTTTCCTGAGCAACACTGACAATAAAAATGGTGGTGCAGATTTGTGAGAGTAGGATAATTTAGGGTAATTTATCGTTTCCATGGCAGTGCTGGAGGAGAGGAGAGCACTGAGAAGTGAGGTACAGAATAGCAACAGAAACCTGGGAGACACAATCACATTCCATCTTCCCACTTTCCTTTCTTCTCAGTGGGTCATAAAGCAAAAGCAAATGAGGCAGTTGGAACTCCCTGTCCATTTTCCTGGGGCCTGTTTAAATGAGGATTTACTTCCACTAAAAGCTCCTTAGAGCCACTTCATTTTTCCAGGTGGAGTAAATATCTAGGCCAGTAGTAAAAATTCCTTACAGATGTCTTCAGGAGGGTACTTAGCCAGCACTTTCCTGAAGAGAACATCTTGGATGCCTTCAAAAAGCAGAATCATTTCTTAGTGATGGTGCATTAGATGGTGGGGCAGGACTTGGCATAGCCTTGGGAGTATTTGGAAGATATTTGACAGAGGAATGAAATGGGCTGCAGAGCAGTGAGGGTACATGCTCTGGTTTTCAGCTATTAGTCAAAATAACTAGCTGAAGTTTTATTTCAGAGATCTGGGCATATTTCACTATCAATTAATGTAATCTCCTGTGGTACTGCATTGCAGAATCTCTGTGAATTCCCTGGTGGATCCCTTTGCATGCTTGTCCCATCCATAGTGGGGTTGGTGTGAGCTGCCCACCCCATGGAACATCTGAGGGAAGCTCACACACTCAACTTCTGCTTTTAGCTTGGAAAAAAAAAATCTCACTGAGAAGAGCTGAAGATTTCCCATTAGGTCAGAATCTCCCACCTTTGTTATTTGGTCTCTTTTCTGGATATTCCTATCCTGGAAGTACCAATCCTTTAAGGCATCCTTTCCCTGTTCTGAGTAAGGAAAACCTATATCTGAAAGGAATAATAATTATATACTGGATATAATTGAGTGTGGACTGCTTGCCAGGCAGATAATATATGGAGTAGCTGAGGCTGAGTGCATCCTTGGATGGGAATTCCTTGGACTCAGCCTTGACAGCTCCATTTGGGCCCTTTTTAATCCAGACCCAAGCCCTGTGTGCTCTCAAATCTCTGCACCTGTGTGTGCCAAGCTCCTGGGCTGCCATTCGTGCTTTACTCCAGTTTTGCTCTAAAAATGGAAAGCAGCACTGGGATTGTCCACCAGCCACCAGGGTTGGGTGTTCCTTGAAGGAAGAAGCCGAGGTGTTGGATGAATGTGGGCTCCCAGGGGTTTTGGGGTCACTCCTCACTGAGGACAAAGCCTCACACTGTTGGTGTTGAAGCACAAAATCCCAGAATGATTATCTGCAGGGGCTTTTATTGAAGAGCTCTGGGAATCAGGGGTGCAGACCCAGATCTGACAACATGGATCCCAGATAAACTTGTTTTTATACCCTTTCCATTATGTAACTATATATTAATTATTTTATTAATTATTAACCCCATATTGTTCTATTGTATACATCATTCTATTGTATTGTATACATTGATCAGGCCCCCCCAAATATCCTTTCTCATGATTCTTATTACAATTAAACAATAATCATTATTCAACTACCAAACAATGGTTACATTTAACAATCATATCATTTACCATATGATGATTACCCAGGTGTAGCTTCACATGATCCAGAAAAGACAAAGCTTTCCATTTCCACCAGAGGGAAAGTTGAGAAGCTTTGAGGATCTGACTGAGAGGGAAGTTGGTTGTTTTTCTTCTTTGTCCATGAGGCTCCTGGACCATTTCTGAACTGAACAAAGCAGGATTTCATTTAAGCTGCTCCTTCCTGGCACTCTGTGGTGGCATCTGGACCAAGGTTGGATTTGATGACCTCAGAGTTGTTTTCCAGCCTTCATGATTTGGTAGCTCTGGGCCTGTGAGTGACCAGTTTACTGCCAGTGGTTATCCCAAACATGCAGGGGGACAGAGCCTAGCCCAGGAGCAGGGAGGATGAGCTGAGCCCTGCTGTTCTCATGGATTCTGAAGATCAGGCAGTGGGACAGGCCAGGGAGGGGACACATCTTCCACATCAGCACAGCCAGGATGAGCTTCACATGGGCTCTGCTGCTGCCAGCTCCTCTGGGGTGAATCACATCCACCCAGAGGCTGATGGAGATTTTATACACATTCCATTTGCCTTTCCCCTCAGATTGGAGAGGTTTTTTTCAGCTTTCAGGTTGTTTTTTTTTAAGCTTAGGTGTTTTAAAAGCACCATTTTGGCTCACCTTTGGAGCTGCCGTTTGACTTGTGTGCAGCACGTGGTGATTAGTGATGAATTGCACAGGACATGTTGTGACTCCAGCCCGTGTCCTGGGGTGCTTGTCTCAGCAATGATGCACTGGGTGATTTCTCACTCCCCTTAACCTGACAGCTGTATTTCTTCCCCTGACTGCTTAATGACCTTGGCCAGGTACGTGCCTTGTGTTTTGTTGGAGGGTGTTGGGGATGTGCAAATTTCTGTTTGCCTTGAGTGACCTTCATCCCGCCCTGGTAAGAGGAGGGAACTGTTCCATGAACAGATGGAATGTTATTTCTAGAGGAAGGTGGATAACACAGGAAATTATTCATTCAAAACTCCTTCAGACAACTCAGATGTTTGCCCTGAGAGAGTGCTGCAAATCCTAGTGCAAATACCTGCTCACACAAACTATCCAAGTGTCTTGAAAATTGTGTGTGAATGTGGAGCAGAACAGTGCCAGGGGACTTAATTGAGCCATTAAGGAAATTAGGAATAAGCAGGATTTTAAGCAGAGATATTTTGTTAGCCATGTGTGGGCAAGTTAGACTAAAAACGGTTGTCAAGTCATAGCAGGTAAAAAAGAGGAATGTGCAAACCAAGCTGGGGATGGATCATTCACTGCTAAAAGCAGCAAGGTTTGCTGCGAGTGGTGCTTGGCTCTTGTTACTCCTTAATGAATCGAATCTATTAGCCAGGGAAAACATCATGTTGTCTTGAAAAACAAATCATATTTGGATGCCTCTTTCCCTGCATTTGTACCCATTTTAACATGAGCACACTAATTATGCTGTGGAGATGATTTTGTTATGGCAGAAATGGAGCTGAGTTTGCAGCTGGAACTGTGGAGCTCTGGAGTGCTGCTGGAATAGGTACATGGGCAGAGATGCCTTTTAATTCCACTGCCTCTCTCTTTAATATTTGTACCCCATGTGCAGCTTCACAGAGTGTTTCTGCTCCCCTGGCTGCAGAAAGAGCCCTGATTTTGGGGGCTCAGCAGCCTCCAGACTGCCATGGATGCCAGAGGAATGGTTTGAGGAGTCATGTCCACAACCCAGGTAGCAGCAGGCTCACAAATTCCCAGGCTTCCTGACATGCTTCCCAGTGCAGAGGGAGCTGCATGAGTCATGTTGCTCCAGCTCTGGTCCTTTTGGATGGAAATTAGACTTTTAAATGCATTCTGTGATTACATGCAGCTCGTCTGGAGGAGATGGAGTTGGAGCCATTAAGTTGAGTGGCTGCCATTACATCCCATGTTTGCCAACAGATAACACCCAGACATGCTTCATCTGTGACAGCTCTGCCTCTAGACATGAATGGAATGGAATAGAAATGGAGGAATAAAATAAAATAGAATAGAATGGGATGGGATGGAGTGGAATGGAATAAAATAAAATAGAATAGAATGGGGTGGGATGGAGTGGAATGGAATAAAATAAAAGAGGATAGAATGGGATGAGATGGAATGGAGTGGAATAGAATAGAATGGGATGGGATGGAATAAAATAAAATAGAATAGAATGGGATGGGATGGAGTGGAATGGAATAAAATAAAATAGAATAGAATGGGATGGGATGGAATGGAGTGGAATAGAATAGAATGGGATGGGATGGAATGGAATAAAATAAAATGGAATAGAATGGGATGGAATGGAATAAAATAAAATAGAATAGAACGGGATGGGATGGAGTGGAATAAAATAAAATGGAATAGAATGGGATGGAATGGAATAGAATAGAAATAGAATGGAATGGAATCTTGGTGTTGGAGTTAGTAAGTCAGGAGTCTCTCTGAGTTCTTCAGAGAGAAGTCAGGTGTAGGGATTGAATTAAAGAATGTGATGGTATCAGGAAAAACACCTGCTACTGCCTTTCCGTCCTGTGGAATGTCATCCAAGCCATGGCCCCGCTGAGGGAGCAGGCTGTGGCCAGTGGCTGCCTGGAGTTACTCCTGTTAACAGGAATATTTTGGCTGTGGCAGCTGCCTGTGACATCTGAGGAGCCATCAGGCAGTGATTCCATCCATTCCATCCATTCCTGGGCTGAGCTGAGCTGAGCAGAGCAGCTTGGAGGTGCAGGGTGAGTGTCCCTGTGCTGGTCTGGGCAGTCCCTGGGCCAGGGTCACTGCATCCCATGGCAATCTGCAGCACAATCCCGAGCCTCTAACGAGCATCCACTCATTACCTGCCTCATTAACTCCCTGATGAGACACATTTCAGGCCAGCACTGCCCCTTCAGCTTCCAGCAGGAAAAAGTTATGATGGGGAATAAGAACATGATAAGAACATGCAGGGACAGAGGGGGTGACACAGCCCTGCAGTGTCACCCCTGTGCTCTCCACTGCCCCAGCTGCTGCTTCCCAAAACCAGCAGGAGGGAAGGTGAGAGAGCCGAAAATGAGGGATGGGGGACTCCAGACTGGCTCTTTAAAACGCTGTTTGTTGTATCCAGAGGGTTCAGCAATTTATTTATTATTTAAAATGCTGTTTATTGAATCCAGAGGATTCAGCAATTCACAAGTTGAGGGTGACAGAGCCCAGCCCTCTCAGCTACAGCTGTAGGATTGTCTGAAGCCACTCTAATTCTGGTATAAATGCATTTTATACTTTTCTTTTAATACATAACAACCAATCAATCCCTTCACTATTACCTATAGCCGATCATAACTACTAAATTACCATATTCATATTACTATTCTCCAATCACAAAAAGTTAATATATTACAGTTTAAGCTAAAAGTTGTTTTTCAGTTTTCTTGCAGTGGAAAATTCTGAGATCTTTTTTCTAATTGTAATATTGGCATTCTTGTTTGCCTGTGGAATTTTTTTGCTTGGTAAAAACAACTTCTGTTTGAGGTGGGTTTATCCTTTGCTCTGAGCCATAAAAACCCCTCCTAACTCACATACCTTTTTCTTAGTTATCCAGCAAAACTGGCTCAGCAATTCTTCTATATCAAAACTTGATTTCATTTCTCTCCTTCTTCAGATTCTACATTCAAAAATCTTTCTGCTATACATAAACATCTGTGAGACCTTCCTGTCAGATCCTCATCCTTCCCAGCAGGCAGGCTTTGCTCTGGGAATGTTCAGTGAGTGAGGCAGGGCATGGGGCAGGATTTTGGGACACTCCAGAACCAGGAGAACCAGAGGATGCCCCAGGATTTGGCTCAGTGGGGTCTCAAGAGGAGAAACTGCTTTGCTTTTATCTCTTTGAAATCCTGCCCCCTTGTCCTCTCAGGAGCTGGGGTGAGGTGTGGCTGTGAGGACTGAGCTGTGCCTGGCTGGCTTTGCTGGATCTGCTGGATTTAGGGCCAGGGACTGCTCATCCCTGTGTTCCCTCAGGATACCCATGGCTGCTCTTTGCTATCCTGGAAATCACAAGGAAAACTTGTGGTTCTGCTGGAATAATTCCCATGAATATCATCATTTTGGTGGCAAAAAGCTTTGTCTGGCCATTTCTTATTCTGGGTGCTCATCCTGCTTTTTCCTTTTGCCACTGGCAGTGGAATCAATGGGATTTTGGTGCTCATCCTGCTTTTTCCTTTTGCCACTGGCAGTGGAATCAATGGGATTTTGGTGTTCATCCTGCTTTTTCTTTGCCACTGGCAGTGGAATCAATGGGATTTTGGTGCTCATCCTGCTTTTTCCTTTTGTCACTGGCAGTGAAATCAATGGGGTTTTGGTGCTCATCCTGCTTTTTCCTTTTGCCACTGGCAGTGAAATCAATGGGATTTTGGTGCTCATCCTGCTTTTTCCTTTTGCCACTGGCAGTGGGATCGGTGGGATCTTTCACTGGGTGGCTCTTGCTTTGCACAGGGGCAGCTGGATGGGCTCTGCTTCCCCCTGGTACTGTCCCTGCAGCCCCCCAAAGCCCAGGCTGGCTCCTGGCACCAGGTGTTGCTTTTCCAGCCCTTCCTCCTTTTGTGCTTCCTTTAATTAAATTTCCTGGGAGCTCAGGGGCTGTGGAGCAGTTTGTAGATGTCATTCCCCTGCTCTGCCAGCGAGCCCCTTCTGGACTGTGTTAGCTGGGAGCTGCAGGGACTCACCCTGAGAAACCAGGAGATGAGAACAGCAAATAAGGAGCCCAGGTGGTGAATTTAATAATTTAATCAGTGTAATTCATTCATCTGGACTTTAATCCAGCCTGGGCATCGATTTGCACTAATAACAGCCACCACTTTTTAAGTTCCAAGTTCTCAGTACTAAAAATATCCTTTTTTTTTTTTTTTATATTATCACATTAGCCTCTTACTACAATACCCATGTATGGGAGTTATGCATTATTGAGGATTCCTGGGGATCCAGTGTTTAATACATTGTGGTTCTACATGACACAATCCAGGCCTCTGCTTCATTATTAAACGGGGCTTTAGGACACACTGCAGTGACTCAGTCACAAAGGGGCTCTTGCTGCTGTTTCCCATCCAGGACTGATGTTCTTGGTTTATATTTAAAAAAAAAAAAAATTAAAATAAGCCTCAATAGCTCTGCATTTGAATTCATTTCCTTCCATGATTTTTAGACCTGGCCAACTGTGTTTTTAGAATATCCACACAGAGTTTTGTGAGCTCTGCTCCTGTAATTTCCTTTATTTCCCTGGGAATTCCTGGCTCTGGGTGCTGCTGGGGTGTGTCCCTGTGCCATCCCTCCTGCTGGGGACAGCTGCATGGCTTAGCCGTGTGTCACCAGCTCTGGGCTGGCTGGTGGCACTCGTGCAGCTGCAGGGATACACATCCCACAGCTGGGATGAGCAGATCTCTGGGTTGTTCCCTTTGTAAGTTGTGTTAAATAATTCAATTTACTGGGAGCCATTTGTGTGATTTTTCTCCTTAATCCCTTTCTGCTTTGGAAACTTCCATGTCCAGAGTAACAGGTGACATACATTTTAACATAAATATCCTTTAAAACGTGGGTTGCTCTTGCTTTCCTCAGGGCAATGACAATTTTGTCTCCTCTCCTTGCAAAATTCACTTGGTCACTCAGCTGAACTCTGTTTTCCCACAGTCTGCTCATGGCAGGGAAGTTGTTGGCTTCCCAGTTTGAATAAGGACAGGCTTTGGGGGTAAAATGAGCCTGGATTTGGCATTCCTGACATTTCCAGTCAACTCTTGGCCATCCATGGATGGGTTTTGAGGCTGAGGCTTGGCTGCAGCTTGGGCACAGGATGCTCAGGACGTGATGCCCAGTGCTCACAGCAGCATCTTGTCCTTCTCTATACATCTCTAGAGCCAAATTTATATCTATTTAATAACATTTATATCTATTTTGTAATTTTCCTGTCTATATAGTAATGTTTATCTGCCTGATTCTGCCCCTTGGGTGCCTGAGACAGACCCAGATCCCTCCTTCCCTGGGTGCTGCCATGGGCTGTCCATGATTCCTCGATGTTCCTGAGCCCAGTGCTTGCTGGGTGGAATTTTCTGGAGCTGGGAGCACCCCTTGGCAATGCTGCCCACCCTGCAGGGTGTCAGCCACAGCCAGCTCCAGCCCCCTGCTCAGGAGAGATTTCAGTGCAACTCCAGGGCTTTGAGGCTGTTGTGGGCTCAGTTTGGGAATGTCAGGATCCCTTGAGGGGGCAGGAGGTTGGGATTTGTGTGGTCTCTCAGGTTTGGGTCTTGGGGAGTGTTTATGGTGTGTGCTGAGTGCTGCAGTGAGGGATCTGTGCTGACAGCCCCTGCTGGCCCCTGCCAGCTGCCCTGCCTCTGCTTGCCCTGCAGCAGCTCAGACTTGGACTTCCAGCCCCAGTCTCATCATTTATCTGAGTTAAAAGTTGATGTTCAGTGGTTATTTGTAATTACTCCATGTGAAAGATGTGTCATGAGGCAAGGGGAGGATGAATCCTCCCAGAGAGGAGTGATGAGGGTGACATGTGCTCCATCCAAACACCTCAAACCTGCCTGGGCTGGGCTTCAGTGGGGTCCCTGTGCCTTCCCTTCTCCTCCTCACTGCTGCCAGGCTCTCCATCCACAGCCCTGCCTTGTGGCTGCTGTTATTAATAGCAATGACATGGGCAATAATCATAATAAGGTGGAAAATGAGACTAATGCCATCCCCTGGGCTCTGCTGCTGCAGCCTGGCTGAGGCCAGGTCATTTCCTATCTGCCAGGTGAGATCTTCTCAAGAAAGTGTAAATCAATGAAAAATAGAGCAGCCCAGTCCTTCCTGTCTCTACTGACTCTCCACATAACATACAGATAAATAAAAGATAGATAAAGCTTCCAACCAAGTGTGGCAGCCTTCCCAGAATATGGGATATGGGAGACTCTCACTCCAATCAGCCTCTTTCAGCTGAAATCCAGTCATTAGTTAAATTCATCAAAGGGCTTGAAAGCAGAAAGGGAAATTCTTTGACTTGTGCTTAACCTTTGGGTGATTGCACCTCTTGAGAGAATGAGCAAATCAAGTGGAGCTGCCCTCCCCTGTGTGTGCTGAATGAGCCGTGGGGCCATTCAGGGAGATTGGGCATTATTCACTTTGTGTAATTCCTGAGGAGAGGTTTAAAAATAAACACAGCAGCAAAGGGACTCTGCAAAGGGACATTATGCAAGAGCAGGATCCAGTGGGATGGGCTGGGCTGGTTCTCTTGTGCTCTTCCCTTTGTCTGCTCCATCACTGAGTGACCCTGTCCTGGCTGGGAAAATCAGGGGGATGTGGGACTGAAATATGGGATGCACTGCTCCTCTCCTCATTCCCTGGGCTTGGGAATTCATGAGAGTGGATCCCAGCAGAGCCATGGGGGGATCTGGGAGGTGACAGCAGATTCCCAGTGCCACCAGGACACTGTCCTGGCTGGGAAAATCAGGGGGATGTAGCACTGAAATATGGGATGTACTGCTCTTCTCCTCATTCCCTGGGCTTGGGAATTCATGAGAGTGGATCCCAGCAGAGCCATGGGGGGATCTGGGAGGTGACAGCAGATTTTCAGTCCCACCAGGACACTGTCCTGGCTGGGAAAATCAGTGGGATGTGGCACTGAAACACAGAATGCACCACTCCCCTCCTCACCCCATGGCCATGGCTGTGCTGGGAATTCACAGGAGTGGATCCCAGCAGATCCAGGAGGGATTCCCAGCCCAGCCCTGTGCTGCTGCCACAGTGTGAGGTGCTTTCCCTGCAGGATCACAGAGCTGTGCTCTGCCTTGGCTGAGGGTCCTGGGGCTCTGCTGTGTCCTGTCCTTCCCCTGGGCATTGATTTCTCTGAACAGCAGCTCTGTGGATCCCTCTTTGAAGCTGTTTGGGCTGCCTCCATTGTGGCAGGGCCTGGTGAACACAGTGTGGGAAATGCTGCTGTGATTTTCCAGGGCTTTTATGTTGTCTGAATAAAGGGCATCTCTGTACAAGAACAATTTGAACAAATAGCATCCACTCACCACATTTCTCCCTCTCCCCTCACAGCCAGCTCCTATTCCTGCATCCTGCTCCTGTGGAGGAGGACACAGTTTATGTAACTCTCATTTGAAAGGGAACTACCCAGAGCTCTCATTTTTTACTGTTACAACTCTACTGATGCAGTAATAAATGATCCAGCAGAGAAGCATTTCCCTGCCTTAAGATTATTCATATTCCCAGGAACCATGGTCCTGGAAACTTGGAGGTCCTTGAAGTTTTCTGAGGAGATGGTGAATCATGATAGATTTATTTAAGGTTTTTTGGGAATGTGGCTTTTCATAAAGTGCATTTTGGATTAGTGAGAAGCTCTGTGCTGAAAACTCAGGGTGAATCTTGTGGGCTTGCAGTGATTATTTATCCCTGGAAGAGGTATGGACAGGTGAGAGTGGTTTGAATGGCCCTTTTGTGCCCATTTCAGTCTCCAGGAGACCACTAAACCCCTGATTTCCTCTTCAAGTTGGCCCATAAGAAGCCAGTAAATGTGGATGAATTGGGAATATTTAGCAAAATGTTGCAGTAGTGGCTGATTTCACTCAGAGCTGTTGAATCCTGGCCTGCACTGCAGGCAGGGGCTGAGGTGCAGCAGATGTTCCTGTCCAATTGTGCATCCTGCCTTGGGAAGTGAGCAGAGCCAGGGAAAATGCACCAGATTGAGGCAGAGCTCACCCATTCCCCAAAATCATTTTTCCAGTTGGTCCTGTCATGTGGAGCTGGAGCAAAGTCCCTCTGCAGGGGCAGGGCTGGCTCGTGGCTCAGAGGTTTAAACCCTGCAGAAGTTGGAGCCCCTGGCTCAGAGCTGACTGTGGATGTGCTTTGGGAGCCATCCTAGCTGGAGATCTGGGCTTTTTTATCAGGATGTGCTGTGGATACAGACTGAGAGGCTTTCCTCTTCCCTTCCTCTGCTTTGGCTCCTGTGGATTTGCCCCAGACCTGCTCCAGGGTCAGACAGATCCCACCAGCTCCTGTAACACAGAACTGCTCCTCTTACTCCTTTTATTCTTTATTTTCCTGCTTGCTTTGATGGGGTCAGTTATTTGATCTTGAGAAAGGTGCCACGAAGGCATGGCTGGAAAAGAAAATTGGAAACTCTGGAGTCAAACTCCCACTTTGGAGCACCTGCTGTGCATTCCTTGGAAGCTCCTCTCTGGCATTAAAGCCCTTTGGCTTTGGAAAGTGCAAGGGGAGAGGGAGACAGTGGGGATTTTTGGCAGAGGGAACTTTCTGAGCTTTCCCTTTCTGAGATTTCTTCATCCCTAGCATGCACTGTCAGAGGTGGGGCCTTGCAGAGTCCCCTAAACCCCTCTTTTTTACTGTTTGTTGTTGTTGTCATTTTATTTTGGCAGCACCTCTGATGTAATTCTGTATTTCCAGTGGCCAGGTTCCATCCTGGAAGTGACACCAGATGGGAAGAGAAAGCAAAATCCTCCCAGCCCTTCAGGAATGGGTTCATTCCTTTCCTCTGGCTTTGCTCACTGTTGTAAAACACTCACCCCTTGTGCTGAGCGTTGGGAGGGTCTTGAAGGAGCATCTGGAGAGGGAGGGTTTGTGAGTTATTGGAGGTTTGCTGTGGAAATTTGTGGGGAAAATCCCTGGGAAGGCTGAGGATGTGATCCTGGTGGTTCAGGGATAAATCATCCTGTTCTTAGTGTGCTTACAGCGTGCATGGAATTGGAGAGAGCCCTGTCTTTGTGCCCTTTTCCTTTTCCTCATTACATCCATTTGTTTGTGGTGCTGGGATGTGGAAGTGGCTCTTCCTCTCTGTGCCCTGCAATAATTTCTTTTTGCCCATGGTTTGTTGGAGCAGTTCCTGCTGCCCAGCCCACACAACATCCCAAGGGTTAATTTGCTTTTCTGCCCACTGAGAAAGGTTTTCCTCCACCCCACAAAGTGTTCTGCAGGCTCCTGTAAAGCAGGAAACATTATTTTCAGGTCTGTAGTTCCCAAGTGCTCCTGGGCATTTCTGCACTGATGTTCCGAGGTGAAAGCATTGAGGAATTTTTCTCTTTGGGCTCTTTACTTTGAACAAGCAATTCTGACAAGAATAATTGATTTTAATAGGAAGTAGAACTTGCACCTGGCAGCCAGGCAGTGTTCAGGGGATGTCAGACAATGTCCTTGTCACCTGCTGCATTTCTTCTTGCTGCTTCTCTTTTCCTATGGGTAGCACGCTTTCCCAAATATCTAAGTTCTAATTTTTGTGAATTTACAAGGCTAAGATGTGAATTCTTCTGATGGGCACAGAAAACATCACTTTATTTCCATCAACCTTCACCCCACAGATAACTGCTGTGCCTGAGAAAGTGTGCTTTAACATTTGACCATTCCTACAGTGATAATTATCCTTAAATTCCACTCTTTGGTTTTGGCAGTGACCAAATCATCGATGACATAAACATTAAGATGTGGGAAATGTAAACTTCTGTCTCAGCCAGTTAAACACAGAGTGATTTCTAGGGCATGATTCACCTGGCTGGAAGGTAGATTGCTGAAATAGCCAGGATGAATCACACTCCAGATGTGTCTCTTTCTCTTCACTGGCTATCAGGGAGTCCAGATGACTCCCTGAGCTGCAGAATCTGACTTTATGGCAGAGAAATTCCTTTCACAGTCTTTGCCTGAATATCTCTGACCACAGCTCTAAGCCCAGCTTTGAAGCTGAACTTTCTGGAGTTGAAAATCTCCTGTGTTGAATTCTCTGAGAAAATAATATTTCATGCTGACCTTTCTCCAGTTTGTCATCTCCTGCTGCTGCAGATGTCAGGTTCTGTCTCCAGAACCCTGCCCTGAGAGAGCTGGATGGCTCCATGGATGCAGCAAGATGTCTGGCAAGATAAATTCAACTGGATCTTTTCATTTTAGGCCCTGACATTTTCTCAATGAAACTCCAGTTCTTGGCGTCTTTTTGGTGCAGGCTGAGCTGGATTTGTGTTCCAAGCAGAATTCCTGGGATGTGGAACCCTTCCTTGAGCTGAGATTTGTGTTCCAAGCAGGATTCCTGGGATGTGATTCCTCTCTTGGGCTGAGATTTGTGTTCAGGCAGGATTCCTGGGATGGGGATCCCTTCCTTGAGCTGAGATTTGTGTTCAGCAGGATTCCTGGGATGGGGATCCCTTCCTTGAGCTGAGATTTGTGTTCAGCAGGATTCCTGGGATGGGGATCCCTTCCTTGGGCTGAGATTTGTGTTCAGCAGGATTCCTGGGATGGGGATCCCTTCCTTGAGCTGAGATTTGTGTTCAGCAGGATTCCTGGGATGGGGATCCCTCCCTTGGGATCCCCAGATTTGTGTTCAGGCAGGATTCCTGGGATGTGATTCCTCTCTTGGGCTGAGGTTTGTGTTCAGCAGGATTCCTGGGATGGGGATCCCTCCCTTGGGCTGAGATTTGTGTTCAGGCAGGATTCCTGGGATGAGGATCCCTCCCTTGGGATCCCCAGATTTGTGTTCAAGCAGAATTCCTGGGATGTGGATCCCTTCTTTGACTGAGATTTGTGTTCAGGCAGGATTCCTGGGATGTGGATCCCTTCCTTGGGCTGAGATTTGTGTTCCAAGCAGAATTCCTGGCATGGGGATCCCTCCCTTGGTTGGGCAGTTCTGATCAGTGAGAACTAAGCACTTGGAGCCTTCCTCCCTGAGATCAAGCAGCACCTTGCAAAGCCACCCCAGCTCCTGAAAGCACCTTCCAACCCTGTGTGACAGCCCAAAAAAGCTGAGATGTGACCCCCTGTCCCTTGGTGTCCCTCTGCAGCCCCTGCCAGCCAAGCCCTGCTCCTCAGAGCTGGGATTTGTGCCTTGGGCTCAGCAATGGATTTTTTTAAAGTGGGCTGGGAGGGTTTGAAGCACAGTCCCTCTGAAGTTTGGGCTCAGTGACGTTTCTGTGGCAGTTTGTGCCCAGAACTGGCTGTGTGTGAAGTGACAGCAGAGGCTCTGTCAGCTGAAGCAGAAGCAGCAGGAACACGGCTCCTGCGTAATAGCTGTGTTCTGGTTCCTCAGCACTGCAAAAGGGACTAAAATACCCAATGGCATTAACAAAAGGAACAAGTGTCAGGCCAACCCGATTCATTTTTTGACAAGAAAACTGATTTTGGAGCCAAAGAGAACGTACTCCAGTGCATTGGCTGAGAGGAGCTGAGTGCAGGATGGCTGTGAGCCACGGGTGGGAGGTGGCCATGGGGAAAGGGGGACATGTGAGGTATTACTGGGACATCTCTGTGACACTGGAATAAATATTTCATGCTGTTCTACAAATCTCTGGTAACGTCCCTTTGGGAGTAGTATTTGCAATTCTGGTCATCTGTGTTCCAGAAAAATGCAGGCAGGGTGTGTGGAGGCCTGAAAGGGTTGGTGAAGTGCCTGAGGGCTGGAGGGCAGAACTTCTTACCTGGGAAACCACACCTGGAAGTGTCCATAAATATGGCAGAGGGGAAGCTTTGGTGAGGGAAGAGCTCAGTCCTGGCAGAAGAACAGATCAGTGGTCTCAAATACAGCATGGGGTTCCTTCAGCTCTGAAGTCTCATCCCTTCCAGATGTGTCCTGGGGTTCTCTGTGCTTTAGAGTGATCCCTGTTCCTGAATAGGAAACCTGGGCTGGGGGCAGAGCAGGGCTCGTGGGGAGGCACTGGAACACCTCTGAGCATCCAGCTGTGGCACTGGAACCTGTCTCTGTGGCTGGGACTTCTCCAGATGTGGCTCCCCTGCTGTGCTGAGCCCAGCTCTGGGGTGGGCTGGGGGTGCATCACCCCTGACTGCAGCTGCTGCTCTGGGTGGGAGCCTCTGGTCCCCTCCAGCTCTGTCTCAAAGCCCAGGTGTGGGACAACCCCTGACTGAAGCCACGAGTTCAGCCATCACCTGGGGGCTTCTGCTGGGCCTTGGTTTTCTGCCTCCTGTCCCAGGACCCTGTGGGGCTCGTGTGGACAATCCCCTGTATGGCACACAAAGGGCACAGGTTTCTTCTACAGCTGATGGAGAATTAGAAGGGACAATTTGTCAGAATGGGAGGAACACAGCTTTGCTTTGCTGCCCACTGACTGCATCCATCTGGGTTTTGAGGATGAAAGGCACTGCCAGGTTAAGCCCTGAAGGTCTTGCTGCTTTGTGTGGCTGACTCTACAGCTGAAGGGCTGGGACTGCAGCTCTGACTGTCCCAAACTCAAGGAGATGAGATTTTTAAAGCAAAGCCAGTGCAAGGCAAATGGTAAATCAGGCCCTTTCATCTGCTGACTGGATTGCCTGCACAACTTCAGTGTTCTGTGTTGATGCTGAGAACCTGAAGCTGTGCTAGAAGTCTCTTCAAGTTCTCACTGTGCAGGCAGTGATTAACAGGGTTTGGGGAAGCCAGGCTTCCACTGAGAGCTCCTACCCCTGCATAGCCACAGTGAGGCATTTATTGTCTGTGTGCTTTGTGTTCTCCCTGAGCTGAGGGACCCTGACTCACACAGCCTCACCCCAACACGGGCTGGAATGGTCACAGCTCTGTCCCTGTGAGCTCAAACTGGGATTTGGAGGGAGCCCAAGTCCATGGTCAGGGTGTCTCAGTGGCAGAATTAACCAACACATGGGGAAAATCGGTATTTGCTGGGGCAGCCTCGGTGCTCAGAGCAGAATTCCTGCAGTGGTGAAATGTAAACACAGTTTATTACTGTGTTAAAAAACACACAGGTGTCAGTCAGAGGAGCAGGGGGGTCCTGGGCATGGATGGATGGTGTGGTTGGGATGATCCCTCCTGCCTGAATGGAGCAGGAGTTCCATGTCTGCCACAAAGGACACTTGGGCTGTGCTGGTGCAGGCTCCATGAGCTGCACGGGCAGAGATGTCCCCAAGGTCCTGGCAGGCACCAGGCTGGCCCCATCCAGGGTCCAGGATCTGCTCCATGCAGGCTGTCCCCAGAGCCAGGACCTGCAGGGTTGCTGTGGGCAGAGCTTGGGCTGTGCTCTGCTCAGAAGTGGGGCAGAAGTGAGGGATGTCAGTACATCACCAGACTGAAATGGGCAGCCTCCAGTTTCAAAAACACCCTTCTAAAAACTTGCACTAACTTTGCTTGGATCTCCCCAAAACCTCTGAGGTGAAAATTCCTTTGCAGGACACCATCACTTGTTCTTGCTGTTTTTGGGAACTGTGCATTGTGCCAGTAGAATTGTCCCTGACAGATGTGCATGTGTGGAGGTGGCAGGGGGGAGCTGCCAGGCCTTGGGGGACACAGGACACAGCACCTGGAGCTTGCCTGGCATGGCTGGGCGCGGGATGAGGGTGGGATTGTCACAGAAACACTCGGCTGTGAGCTTTGCTGCTGTGCTGTGTGAGCTGGGGCTGCAGGCATTCCCTGACTGTGCTTTTCTCTCCCCAAGCTGATCAGTGGTGGCTCCATTGTCAGTGCTGAGGCAGTATGGGATCACGTCACCATGGCCAACCGGGAGTTGGCGTTTAAAGCAGGAGACGTCATCAAGGTCCTGGATGCTTCCAACAAGGACTGGTGGTGGGGTCAGATCGACGATGAGGAGGGATGGTTTCCCGCCAGCTTCGTGAGGGTGAGTGCTTTTCTGCTTTTTACATCACTGCTTGTGGACAGACACGTGTAGAGAGCTGGAAAATGACAGCTTGAGAATTCTTTCTGGAGAATTCTTTCTCCTGCTTCTCAGAATCATTCCCAGATTGATTTGCTGGTTGTAGCTTCAGTCAGGGAGGATTTCTCCCAAGATAAATTGGTCAAAATAGAAAGGAGTTAACAACAAAGATAGAACATCTGTCTTAGTGACCAGGCCTGGGAAAGGGGTTCTTCTCTCTGCACCAACCATCTTTATTCTGCCCTTGAAGTTGTGAGTCATGCTATTTAAACAAAAGTTTTTGAATAAAAAAAAAATAATCTCCTTCTTATCCTGAGGGTGACCATGTAGCTGTGTGTCTTTCTCTGCCACATTTTAAGGGTTAATACCCTAACCTCACAGCTACACCTGCTGATGCTCAGGACATCAAGAACTGAGCTCTTCCTCAGTTTTTAATGTGTTTATTTTCTGTGGTTACTGAGTCAGAGTAATGACACACACAGACTTCTTTGGGGAAAGAAGGTATTTTATTGAGAGTATGATTTGTATTTATGGGGTTTTTTGTGGAGTTAAGACAGTAGCTCATTGGATAATTGGGAGAACACTTCTGGAAAAGTACTTCAGGATGGGTTTCATGGTCAGCACCAGGTGTTAATCTAATGTTATTAATTTTATTCTATTTTGACAAAATTATCATCCTGGGAGAAAGCCTCCCTGGCAGAGCTGAACAGTTACCAGCTTGGGAATGGACTTGAGACAATCAGGAGAAACTCCAGCCTGGGAAGGATTTTCCTGGCTGTAATTTTCCTGGGTCTCTAATAGTGTGTCCACAATTCTCACTGATGCTGATTCTCACTTTGCCTGTTTTCTGTCCAAAAAATGGGGAGCAGTGAATTACGTGCAAAATTGTGAGCAAAAAAATTGTGTGTGCTGCCTCCCCAGCACACAATTTTTTCCCCTCTGCTGCTCTCCCCCAGGTCTGACCAATTCCAAGAGTGAAAGATCCATGACTGGAACTAGAGCTGGGCTGCCCAATAAAAGTTAATGCTGTTACTATGGGATAACAAATTGTGTTTGGTATTTTGAGCCTGACCCTGCAGCCAGTGGTGGCAACAAGTCTGGAAAATGGATTTGTGTCAGGTGTGATTGAGGTGAAAACCTTCTTGCACAAACATTCTCACCTGTGCCACCAGCACATCTGCTGTGTGCTGCAGCTGGGGAGGCTGAACAAGAACAATCTCATTTTGTTTAATTTCAGCACTGAAATATTCTGGGCTGCTTTAACCTCTCAGTGCACTGAGCAGTGCTGGTTTCTTTGGTTTGGTGTCACAAACAAACTGTCCACTGTCCATGGGAGGTTTAAGAACAGTCTGGAAAACATTGTCCTGTTTTTTAAAAGCACACCAAAACCCCAAATGAAGCAATGTCTGTAGGGCCCCTACCCATTGTTTTGGCTGAATTCCCCATCTCTCCCTGCACTTTTCAAAGGTTGGGAGGATGGTTTTAAAAACGGGGGGGAACAAAGGAGAAGGGAATCAGTGAATCCCAGACAGATGCCTGGAACAAATCCTGGATCCTCATCCTTGGTGCTGAGGGTCACAACAGCCTGACCAGGCAGGATTTTTATGTGTTCTGCCCAGTATCCCAGCCTTCCATCAGCTCTGCAGGAGGCTGCCTTGGCTATTCCACCTGGAAATCATTTTTTAGGGAAGGAAGGGGACCTGACACCTGCCCCTGCCCCTCCCAGAGGGGAGCAATGCCTGCCTCTGCTGCCTTACTGAGAATTCATATTTAAAAACAGAAGTCCTGGCCCATTTTGTCTGCAGGTCTTGAAGGGAGGCTGGAGGGAAAGATTTGCCCCTCAGGTTTCCAAAGGAGCTGGATAAAAAATGAAAGAACTGCGAGAAGAGCAGATGATCACTCACATCATGAGGAGGCTGCGTTTTTCTCTGTTGTACTTTGAGCCCTGCTTTTTAAAGATGATGCCAGAAAACTGCCTGATTTAGCCTGGGTGGTTCTAGTTTTACTTGCAAAATAATTGCTTTTCTTTATGGCTGTATTTCTCTTCTGCAAGCACAGAAGGAAAAAACAACAATATGTTGCATAGAATATGAATAGCATTCAAGTGAGGCATGTCAGACACACCAGACAGGTATAAAGCCAAATAGGATTAATTTCAGGATATTTTAGACTTCAGGCCTCTTGTAAGGACTAACAGGAGTGCAGGAGAAGATCACTGCACAGTTGGGTTCCTCTCAAAGTCCTTTGAATCACTTCTGAGGACAAAACTGGGCTGGGAACCCAGTTTGCAATGAGATGTCTGACGCTTCTTGCTCTCCAGCCAGATCATCTGAAAACCTTTGGCAAAGCTTTTGGCACTCAGGAAATCTCATAGCAGGGAATTTCACATTTGCAAGTGGAGAGGAAAACAGGAACCTGCTGATTCCCTTGGCCTCCTTTACATGGCAGCCAAGGGTAGCAAACAAAAACGCTCCTGAATTCCCTGCACACACAGGAATTGTTGTCTCCCTGCTCACACCTGCACTAATCCTCTTAGTAGCTCGGGACTTGGAGAAAAGAAAGGTGGGGAGAGGAAACCACAGAGGTTTGGGAACTTTCAAGGAGAAACTGGATGATCAAGCAGTGTTGTTTAGGGGAAGAGAAAGCACAGCATAGGAGAAGTAAAATTTGGAATGGTGAATGGTTTCTGCAGGGAGCTGCTGCACTCAGGGAGAAGGTTATGAAAACCCCTAAGTCAGAAAGGTGGATAAGAACTCCAGAACTAAATTGAAAACCCAGCAGCGAGCTGGCTTTAGACAGATGAAGGTGTCTGTGGTGTATTTTAGTGCCTGTTCTGAGCACACTGGACACCCACAGGGTGTCTTTGAACATCCTGTCAACTTCCAGTGGTCTGACAGGTTGGGAGGTACAGCTGGAAAAAAACCAGCAGGAATTTCAAACAAGATTTCACATTCTTGTGGTGGTAATGCCACTTTTTTTCTCCTCTGTGGATGGCAGAGCCTTGGGCTGTCTGTACATCATGGGCTACAGATGAGTTTTTGCATAACCAGCACATTGACACTGCTCAGAAAAACAAGCTCAGGGTTGGGAGGAAGGGATTTATAGCAGAGAATAACAGTCCAGGGCTGCCCTTGCATCCACTGCTGTGCCTTGAGGTCTCCTTTAGAAAGCTCAGCAAGCTTCAAAACAAAGTTTTGATTGCAGAGCTTCTCATCAAGGCTCCAGAACAGCCCAGGTGAGACTCTCCAAACACAGGAAATCAAATGGCTTCGTGTTTGGGCTCTGACATATTTCCACTGCAAGAGAAATAAAAAGAGTGAAGCTTATGGATGCTGTGCAGTGGAATGTTTCCTCAGAGGCATGGCACAGTGCCCCTGTCCTGGGCAGAGAGGGGGATTTATTCCTGTGTAAAGCTCTCCTTGGTCTCTTTGGATACCAGACTGAGCTTGCAGAATATATTTTTTCTCACCTCAGCAATGCTGAGTCTCCCTTCCTTATGTTACCAAACCATTATAAAGAGCAAAAGTGGGGCTGGGGAGCTTTTACTGCAGCTTCTTGTAGTGCCTGGTGAGTGAAGAAGGGAACAAATGGTGCTCCCAAGGCCTGAGCAGGGAGGGGGTATCAAATCTTCATGGTCTCCTCTTCCAGGAGAAGTGCAGGGGTGGAGAAGTGAGGGTGGCAGTGCTCCGTGTTCTCTCTCACCACTGCCTAGGTTCCCCCAAGTGCTGTAATTTTAGATTGATTTTCCTGCTGTAAAGCTGCCTTTGACCCACTTTATTTTCTGCTGCTAAAAGAGAAGTGCTGGATAAATTGGAGTGATCTTTTAAGGTGCTGTGGAGAAGGAGCCAGAGCCTGGCCTGGGCAGGTAGTGCCTTTATTGGGCAGGTGGGTTTAGCTTTTAGCTGTGCCTGCTCTCTATTGCAGGTGTAATTCCCCATCTGGCTGCTTCTTTTTGCTTTCAAATCTGATTGTATTTTGTTGAGCTCATCACTCACCTGCTTCCCCCCCTGCTGTCCTTGCATTAGCATTAGGGGCATCAAGGTGAGGTTTCCCTCTGGAGATGGAGGTGTCCTCACCTGTTGGGCAGCCCAGGGTGTGCTGCAGTGCCTGCTGCAGTCAGAGCCTTCTAAAGGAGATTTGATTCTCCCGTGGCAAATCCAGCTTAAAAATAGCTGTGCTGGAGATAGGAGCATGGGCAGTGCTGCTGGGACAGGCTGGGCTGCAGAGTTTGGACTTTCCTAAAGGCATTTCAGCATCCCAGGGCTCCCTGTGCCACTGCAGCTCAGCCCCAAAGGGTCACACCCTGGCACTGTGCCCTCCCCTGGACAAGCTGGTTTGGAGGTGCAAAAACAGAGTTTTGAGGCCTTTGTTGGAGTCAGGCAAACCAGGCAGGAATCTGCACAGCCCCTGCCCTTCCCCAGCATGGCAGGGCTCTGCAGTGAGCTCTGGGATTCTGCTCTTCCCCCCTGTGTGTCCCAGGCACCAGCACTCAGCAGGGTTTTTGGGAAATAGGGAAATAACCCTCATTCCCAGTTTCTATCCAGCTTCCCTGAATGGCAGCAGCTCTGTGGATGTGTCTGTGTCATTAATCTGCAATACTCGTTAATTGTGAGTGAGAATCCAGATTGGCACACGATGTGCTGGTTTTGTCCTTACGAATATCCAGTGGAAGCAGGTTAATAATGCAGCTGGCTGGTAAAATGTTTGCTTTATTGTGGTTTCTCATCATAAGAGGTGCCTGATGGAGGGAAAAGTCTTCTCCATGCAGTGCCTGCACTGAGCAGGGTAAATCTGCAATAATTGCAGGTCAGTGATGCTGGCCCAGTGCCATTGGGTGATTTCATGCACCATTTGGGTAAAGCTGCGAGCTGATAAATTATATTTATAGAATTTTTAGATCATAGCATCACTGGTTTGGGCTGGGAGGGACCTTACAGCTCCTTCAGTGTCACCCCTGCCATGGCAGGGACACTTCCCACTGTCCCAGGTTGCTCCAAGCCCTGTCCAGCCTGGCCTTGGGCACTGCCAGGGATCCAGGGGCAGCCACAGCTGCTCTGGGAATTCCATCTCAGTCCCTCCCCACCCTCATAGCCAGGAATTCCTTCCCAAAATCCCATCCAGCCCTGCCCTGTGGCAGTGGGAGCCATTCCCTGTGTCCTGTCCCTCCATCCCTTGTCTCTCCTGGAACCTCTTCAGGCCCTGGCAGGGCTCTGGGTGTGTCATCCCTTGTCCCTTGTCACTGGATGTGTCAGCTCTGCTCTCAGTGAAGCTGTGCTGCCTCTCACTCTCACCTCCTTGTCTCTTCCACATGCCTGAACATATTCTGCTCCGTGCTCTTGCTGGGCACTGAGGTGAGCCTGGCTTCCCTGGGTGTTCCTTTTTCCCTCTCTGGAAGGAATCAGCCACAGAGAACATGAATTAGCACAATGCAGCCAAGCAGCTCTCCCTGGCTCCCAGAGCTGCTCCTTGGGGAAAAGGGCCTTTTTTATTTGATTATTTTACTTTTATCTGCCTCTGCAAGTTCTTGCATTACACAGAGCTGGTCATGACTTCTCAATTAGGGTTGAATTTTGAAATAGGACTTGGAGCCTCATGATAAGCCTGTTCCTCTCCACATGGAGGGGCTTTTCAATGGGAAACATCACGTAGGACCAGCATTATGCAACTTGATTTTTTTTCCTGTCATTTCCACTGATTTCTTTTAATTAATTCTTATTATAGAGTGCTTGAAATGGGCTTGGTGGTTTGGCTGCTGGGCCTTTTTCATGGCCTGGGGAAACCCAGTGTTGTTTTATTTTGCAGCCCCTGATATTTTGCATTGCAGAGGTGTTTAAAGAGATTTATTTGATTTATTATTGTAGGGTTGTTGTTTTTCTTTAAAGCAGTGCCTTTGGAGGCAGGAATTCAGTCTGGGATCCCAAGCCACAGCCCTGAAGTGCTGAGGAGCTCAGGGCAGGAGCCTGGAGAGGCTTCTTGGAATCCAAGTGAGCAGCAGAGCTGGGGAGCTGCCAAGGAATTCCTGTCCCATCCCTGCTCCCTGGAAATCCTCACAGGGATGGCAGCCACCCATCCTGAGCTGGGAGTGCTGGGGAGATGGGATGAAACTGGGAGAAAATGAGAATTTTGAAATTTCTTTTTTTAAAATTGAGATATTTGCCCTGAAAGGGGCAGCTGTGCATTTGTGTCTGGTTGGAAAGATGGGGAGCAGACAGATCTTTCTCCAGGAGTGTGATCTCAGCTGTTCCCCACGGGAAGGAGGGAAATCCAGGCATTTCAGGCATTTTTGGGAGCCCCATGTGTGTGAAACAGAGGGATCACCCTGTTGGAGGTGCTGGGCTAAACCAGGAGCGTTGGCAGCTTTGTCCAAATCTGCTCAGTCTGACATTTCAGAAGATTTTGGGTTCCCAGTGTGGCTGTGCCACCTCGTTGTCACCTGCAGCTCCATCACTGTCACTGAGGAGCCAGCCTGGGGTGGTGGCACTGGGACAGAGGGCACAGTTAACCCTTGAAGTGCCACCTCCCCGTGGACCAGCTCCTCCCAGCCCCAAGAGCTGGAGGTGCAAACCCAACCCCAGGGTGAGAACAAGACTCTGGTGATGCATTTCAGCCCCAATTCCAACAGCTCCATGAATTTTTCCATGATTATCCCTGGATTTGGGTGGGCAAAGCTCCTCCAGCTGCAGGGACTGGCCCTCAGTGACTGCACCTCAGCTTTTATTTGTCATGGTCCCAGCTTCAAATGATGCCCTGGAAGGAGGATCCTTGCTGGAATTTCAGAGAATTTCAGAGGTTTAGATGGAAATAGGAGTGTTTGAATAACTCAGTGGGATTCATAATTCCAGCAGCAGAGGCTGGAGAGTGCAGGGTGGAAACTTTCAGCTTCCTCTGGAGCTGATAAAATTGTTGCATTTGTTTTTAATCTAAGGCAGAAGCCATCTAGACTAGAACTGTATTTTTTTTTCCCTTTGGGAGCGCAGATCCTAGCAGGAAAGAGCAAAAATTTCATTAAGAAAGAAAGCAGGACTCATGAGATTCACAGATGAGGAAGGAGGGATTGTTCCTGCTGTGCACAAAAGGCAGCCTGAATTTGAGGAATCATGAAAGTTTGCAAGTTTGCTATCTGCCTTGGAGTTTCAAAGCCTTTAGGATTCATGACTCAGGCTTACACACACATGCCTTGTAATGATTAGATCTTTCTGGCTTCTTTTTTCAAGTGAAAATCAAATTTTTTCTCATGATCACCTGACTCTAGGAGGTAGAGCTTGAACAGGCAGGAATGTCATCATCAACAAGCTGTTCCAGTTGGATTTGGGAAGCTGCAAAATCCCTTTTTGTAGAAGAAAAGCAGGGTGGGAAGTTATTTTAAACCTCAGCCACACTGGTCCTGCTGGATTTTCCACATCTGTTTGGTTTGGGATGCCAGTGAAGCTGTCACCAGGACAGATCCCTTTGGGGACTCCCTGTGCCATCCTGTCCTTCCCATTGTCCCTTCTCAGGGTGTCCCCAGGTTTTCCCAGCACTGAAATTGGTGGCACTGATGTACTTATTTGGCTCCTGAGACCCCAACAGGGACATTGCTCAGCAGCAGCACTTGTTTTAGTGATTTATTTATTCATTTAAAATTTATTTTTCAGCATGAACCACTGCTCATGTTCATGGGGTGCTGCTCTGCCTCAGTGGACCCCAAACCTCTTGCAGAGCAGGGTGGGTTTGCTGGAGGAGACACTTTCCTAGCCACTTTTGGCTTGTTTTTCTCAACAAGAGACATTTGTTTCAGCCTGCCAGGAGAGATTTTCCATGCTGGATCCCACTAAATCCTGTGGGATTGGATCACCAGCTTTCCCTCACAGTGACCCAGGGCTCAGCCAAGCCTCCCAGTGCTGATAGAAATCCCACAAAATCCCTTTTTTATCCCCTAAATTTGCAGCATCATTAACACCCTGCTAAAGAAGAGATGGGTTTGTTTTTTAATTTTGTTTTTTTGGGTTTCTTGTTAGTTTTTTTTTTTTCTTTTTGGCCTTTACAACTCCCTGTGGGAGGGCAGAATGTGGGAGGTTTAGCAGAACAGCTGTTGGTTGGGGAAGCAGGGAAGGAACAGGGGCAGGTTTAGAAGTTTTTTGCTTTCCTAATTTCCAGGAGCACTGCCCTTTACAATCTGTGCAAAGCCCAGTTTCAAATGAATAATGGGAAAGCAGGAAAAACGATTAACACTGAAAGGAAGCCTGAAGATCAGGTTAATGATGCTGCAGCTCTGTGTGTGGACAGCTCCACTGCTCACAGGAAAATGGATTTTTAGGTTTGAAAGTCCCCAGGATTTGGGGACTTCAAACACTGAGGAGAGAAGTTGTTTCATTTCCATCACAGCTGAGGTGGTCTGTGAAAAACAAGGGTATTTCTGTCAGCTCTCAGCTTTATTTAATGTTTGTTTACAAACTACCCTGAGCCCAATTTGAGTCAATCAGAGTTATTTTAAGGGTTTGTGGGAAAAGGTAACAGAAGGAGCCCTTGATCTGTATGGGGTGTGCAGAGCTGGATCAGACACACAGGAGAGAGCTGGAATTTGCAATTTCTGTGGATTTGATATTGGGAGGAAGCTTCAGTGTGCTGAAAACACAGAGATGCTTTTTCACTGCTTTTTTGGAATTCTCAGTGCCCAGTGCACCTGTCCCAAGCTGCCCTGACCCCTAGATTTTGTGATATTTGCTCAGGGGTGTGAATTCCATGTGCTTTGGGGATGCCATGGTTTGGGAATCCCAATCCTGGGTGTTGGAGTCTGGGACATCCCTTTGGGATCCAGAGCTGTGAGACCCTGGGATGATCCCAAAACATCTGTGGGTTTGATTACAGCCCTTGGAACAAATCACCAGCTTTAGATGAGAACTTAAAAGTCACAGAAGTTTAAGCAGTGTTATCATAAAGTGAAAATATAGATTGTAGGATTTTTGGGAATGGGGATTTTAGAACACAAGATGGAGGAAAAAGCACGTGTTTGGTCTTTCTTTGTTCTTCTTCTTCATCTCCATTTTCTATTGTGGAGCTGCACTTTGGGATTGGTTTAGAGTAGAAGTTCAGTGTCTAACATAGATGATGGGAATTGGGAAATAATTGTAAATATTGTGTAGTTTGTGG
>VXBI01002490.1:215491-258806 GCA_013397375.1 Toxostoma redivivum
TAGTAGAGCTGGGCTGGACTGGGAGAGCTGGGACTGGACTGGGAGAGCTGGGACTAGGAGAGCTGGGCTGGACTGAGAGAGCTGGGACTGGGAGAGGTGGGAGTGGACTGGGAGAGCCTGGGCTGGACTGGGAGAGCTGGGCTGGACTGGGCTCCCCATGCCCCTGGTGGGGTGGGCAGGGCTGTTGTTTGTGCCCCAGCAGGAGCAGGCAGCAGACAGCCCCTGGTGAGCTGCTCTGGCACATTTCTCTCTTCCCAGGGCTCTTTGTTTTAGGGGGCCAGGAAGGATGAAGGGTGTGAGGTGTGAGAGGGGATGGCAGAGCAGCTCTGGCTGGGCTCAGCCTGGCTTAGTGCTGAGTTTATTCTCTTGTTTCTCTTGGTTTGTTCCCTTGGTTATTTTCTTGTTTCTGAGCTGCAGTGAGTAACAAATCCTGATCCCAGTGAGGCACCTGAGGATGGGAGGCTGGTGATTCAGAGCCCTCCCATTGCTCCCCTGTGCTTCAGGATTCATTTCCACTCCCTGCTGCTGTGCCATTGCACTCCCAGCACCCATGGCACGAGTCTGGCCTGGCAGGAGCTCAGGAACCCCCTGTGCCAGCCAAGGCCTGCAGAAACAGCTGGATTGGAGAGAATTCCTCACCACTGCAAAGCCCCACTGCCCCCATGGCTTGCTGTGGACCAGTAGCCAAGTCCTGGCTGCCTGGGAGCAGCTCTGGTTTGCCTTTCCAGTTCAAACAATCTGAGCTGTGCTCTTGTGCTCATTCTGGTCGTGTGCCCTTCAGCACCACCCTCACCTGTGTGCTGGGAGCCCTGCACAGGGAGCAGGCTGGGTTTACAGCCCAGGGGATGCTGGGCCTGGCTTGGGGATGCTTCCAGGGCAGTGTAAACAGCCCCAGACTGGCTCAGAAAGGAAAAAAAAATCTGGAATATCATCACACCTGCCTTTGAAGTTACAGCCTGCAGCCTCCTTCTCTCCTTCACCCTGCTCTCGGGCAGACTGGATGAATGGATGGATGGATGGATGGATGGATGATGGATGGACTGACTGACCTCTCCTGGCTGTCTCTAAACCCACTGTGGGGTGAAGAAAACTTAGCACTTAACCTCCTGCAAATCCTGCCCAACTTTAGCCAATACTTCAGGGACTAGATGGAAAAGTACTTTTTAGACAGTTTGGCAGCTATTTTTAGGTTTTCATCGAGCAAAACACTCTCCAACATCTGCTCATCAGTCAGCTATCCCTTCTCTGAGCAAACCTGACGGGATGAGCAGAAGGAAGATGACATTGTTTTATGTAACAGAAGTAAATTTACTGGAAAAACTCTGCAGCAGCCTCCTCTGCTGCGTGTTCTGGATGAATCTTCAGTCTCCTTCTCCTGGCTTGTGCTGGAAAGCACCTTCAAACTCACAGAGATGATGAGGCTTGGGAACTCCTCACATTCCTTCATTCTCCCTGTGGTTTCAGAGGTGCCTGCACAGAAATGTGCTGCTTCAGCTCCTCCAGACACGTGATTCCAGAGAAGTGATGAGGCAGCACAGGGAGGGTGGGAATAGTGAGGATGGGAATCGCAGCCAGTGGCAACCCCGGGGCTGGGAGATGTTCCTGTGTTTGGGAAGGGGGGGATGTCACGGAGCAGAGTGAGGGGACGCTGCCCCGTGGGCACAGGGAGGGCTTTTTTTTTCTTTTTTTCCCCCCCAGGCTATTCTGAGATCAGCAGGTAAACAGGAAAGTCAGCATGGAGAGATGCTCTGTCATTTCTCCCCAGTTTGGATTTGGGTTTGCCCTGTGACCATCCCGCAGCGTGGGAAGCAGCCTGCTCCCATTCCTTGGAAAATCAGAGAGGGAAACCCAGGGAAATGAGTCATCAAGGAGCTCCTGGGGGAAGAGAGACCTAGATTAGGAAGTGTAGAAGGTGTTCCATAACCCAAACATCTCAGCTGAAAAAGCCAGGAAATTGAGGGTGACGGCATCCTCTGAGCTGAGCTGGACATGGCAGAGGTTGGGCCTGGGCCAGGTGGGCCAGAGTTGCTTTTCTCATTCATGTTTGAAGTTCTCCCTGCCAGGAACCACGTGGTGAGGCTGAAGGACAGTTCATTGCAGGGTTCCAGTGTTCATTGTGGCCCAGCAGCTGCGTGTCACCAGCTGGCAGCGTGGCTGTGTGACTAAGCATCCCGAGTTCCCAAATTTAGCCATCCCACTGGAGCTGCTGGCGTTTTCTTCCCTTCATTTTTTCCCCTTTCCTATATAATAAAGACAAGCAAAGTAAGCAAAGTCATCTCTTGGTGACCTCAGTGATGTTTCTTTCCGGTCAGGACGCTGCAGAACAGACCAGGCAGTTGTAACATCTGAGATTTGGCCTTGCAAAGTTTCCAAAATCATTCTGGTTGGATTGATGATCTTAAAGGTCTTTTCCAACGTTAACAATTCAGTGATTTGGTGATGATTATCCTGACAGGTGAAGTGTGGGAGGATGAAGGAATTTGCTCAGAACCTTCCCACCTTCCAGCACACCAGACTTATTGGGGGTGCACTCAATAAAGATATCGAACAGATTTAACAAAATATCTTGTTAAAGATACTGAACAGAATTTGAGGATGGTATTAAACAGCTTTCTTGTCCTGGTTACTGGGCTGAAAGGAGAAATCAGAGCAGGCTCAAGCAGCCCCTCACGGCTTTCTGTGCTACTGGAAGGACATGGAAACAGCAGGGCTTGTGGGAGAGCTGGGTATGAGAGTTGGAGTTGGCAGGACCAGGCACCCAGCACTGCACACACCTCCCTGGGGCTGGCCCTGGATTGTGCTGCTCTCCAAACCCTTTGGAATGGTTTGAAGGCAAAACCAGTGAGAGACTTCAAGTGAGAAATGCAATTTAATAGGAAAAAAAAGAGAAAAAAAATATATTTTTAAAAAGAGAAAAAAGAGAAAAATAAAATACATGCAATAGTACAAAAGAAAACCACGGTCAGAGTCAGAACACAACCTGACACCCTGCTAGTGAGGGTGGTGGCAGCAGTCCAGATTGGTCCTGTTGAAGCAGTGATCCTGTAGAAAGCTCTGGTAGTTCTTGTCCTCTGGGATCCAGTGGGAAAAGGCTGCTCTGGTGTTCCCAATGCCAGCTCGGATCCGGGTAGGAAATGCTCGGCTCCTCCCCCTGGCTGGAGCATCTCCCCATGGGATGATGGAATTGGATCAGCCATGGCCTGGGACTGCATGGCCATGGCCAGGAGAGATCTCCTGCAGGGAGGATGGCTTTGGGGCAGATAAAGAACACTGCCCCATTGGTTTTTAACAGCTGGCCATGAACAGCAGAGATCTCCCCAGAGATCAGCATCACTGCCCCAGCTGGGGTAACACAGGGTGACAGAATCCACACTTTTGGTCACATCTTGACATTGTAACCCAGGACACTCTTCTGTCTCATTCTCACAGGGTTACTTAAAGCAGTGCCGGAAGAGGAGGGACATGTTCAGTGATGAGCAGCTGAAAATCATCTTTGGGAACATCGAGGACATCTACAGATTTCAGATGGGATTTGTGAGGGATCTGGAGAAGCAGTACAACAACGAGGACCCCCATCTCAGTGAGATCGGGCCGTGCTTCCTGGAACACGTGAGTGCACTGGGCATTGTCCCTGGAGCTGGGCTGGGGAGGGAGGAGAAAACCTCAGGAGGCAGGAACCTCATCCAGTACCACACCAGGGACTGCTCCATGGTTCTCCATGTGCTTGGTGAGATACAGAGGAGGGAGAAAGTGGATTTGCAGTTGGAAAACCCACAGTACACTTGAATCACATGGATGAGAAAATGCTGGAGGATTTTGCCTAGCTCATCCTACTGCTCCATAAACCACCTCCTGCAGGAGCTGATAAATTGGCCAATGTTGTAAATATGTCAGGAAATGTCGAACAAATGCCAGTCCTGGAGCTGGAGGCTTTCCTGCAGGGAGAGGGGAGCAGGGAGTCAGAGCTCACCAGTGCTGCTGCAGCTCCTGGGCTGTGTCAGAGCAACAGTTCAGGAAAACTCCTGATAAACATTCCTGAAACTTCAGCAGGACATCCCTAAAGAGTTTCACAGCATCTTCTAAACATCCCTGGCTCTCCATTGAGGTTTCCTCTGAGAAGATGCACGAGGTGTTAACGTGGCTGGTTCTCACCAGAGCCTGCAAAAAGCAGCCTCACATTGCACCTCTGTGACGGCTAGATGGACGAAATCTTGCTGAGAATCAGTAGCTCAAATGTCATGACTTGAGGCTGTGCTGTCAATTCATTGGTAGTGACAATAGCAAGAGTTGCTGCTGCGATTTGGAGGAAGATCTGACACTTGCCTGTCACCAGGCAGGGGCTGAGAGCTGGCTGATAAACTCCTGATAAATTATCCCTGCTTGGCCATTTGGGAAACTGAGGAGTGAGGATTTAAAGATCCTGTTTAGGGATCTCCAAAGCATTTTGTCCCTCATTTTCTTCAAGAAGAGAGAGCTGTCAGTGTGTGGCTGGTCAGCTGTGGGGATGGGAAGGACATTGGATCCCTGTTCCCAGAGAAGCAGCTTGTTTGGACCCTCAGGGACTGAGAAGAAATTGCTGGGCAGGCGTGTCTTGGCTAAATAGAATCTGTCCTTTCTTTGGAAGGATTGGCCACGGCTCAGAGGAACATCTGACTTTTATCTCTGGGCTGGGCTGTGCCCAACTCCTTCCCAGTGAAATCTTGGCTTTTTCACTGCCTTGTCTGTGTGGCCCAGATGAATCAAGCCCAAGTTAAAGGTGACAGTCTGTGGTCAGTGAAGGCAGAAAAAGAACATTCCAACAAAACAGACACCAGGAAACTTTTTAATCCAGTCCAAAAGGTGGAGGGGCACATGTGTGAGTGAGTGTTTTGTTTGTTTTCAGTGTTTCGTGGGGAAATCCACACAGTGCCTTGGGTTCCCTGTTGGAAAAGGGAATTTCCAACATACCCAGCCCCCAAATACTTGCCAGGTGCTTCAGGATCTTTCAGGGAAAGAGCTCTAGAAATAACAAGGTTGTCCTCTTGTCTTACCAAAAGCCAGAGCTCTGCTGGGTTGTGCCTTTCAAACCCTCCCTGCTCAATTGGAAGGTGAGAACAAGCCCAGCTCTGTGCAGGCTCACATTAACACAGCTGTACCTGCAGAGACCTCGGCCATGGGCAGAGTGCAGGTCCCTGGCTGCAGTCCCTCCTTTCCCAGCACCTCTTCCAAACACGAGAAGCACTGTAGGGTCTGTCCTTCCTCCTGCTTGGCCTGTGCTGTCTTAGAAATCCACACTGGTTTGGGCTGGGAAGATCATTTTGTTCCAGACCCTGCTGTGGGCAGGACACCTTGATAGACTGGGATGCTCCAAGCTCATCCTTGAACACTTCCAGGGATGGGGCAGCCACAGCTTGTCTGAGAATTCATCCCCACCCTTGCAGGAGAGATTTCTCCCAATATCCCATCTGACCCAGCCCTGGTGTGGGGTTGATCAGTCAGGTCTCTGCCTGACCTGTTTGTACTGGTTTGAAAGCAAAACCAGTGAGAGACTTCAAGTCAGGAATACAATTTAATAGGAAAAAAGAGAAAAAACAAAATATGTGCAATAGTACAAAAGAAAACCATGGCCAGAGAATCCAAGCTGCCCCCATCAGTCAGTCAGGGGTTGGGGCAGTGCCATCCCATGGTGTCCATCCTCCTGCAGTGACAGATGTGGCTCTGCTGCAGCAGTGCTCCTGGAGAAGGGGCAGTTTTCCTCCCCAGGCCCAGGGATGATGTGCAAGGCTCTGGTTTTCCTCTGGGATCCAGTGGGAAAAGGCTGCTCTGGTGTTCCCAATGCCAGCTTGGATCCGGGTAGGAAATGCTGGGCTCCTCCCCCTGGCTGGAGCATCTCCCCATGGGATGATGGAATTGGATCAGCCATGGCCTGGGACTGCATGGCCATGGCCAGGAGAGATCTCCTGCAGGGAGGATGGCTTTGGGGCAGATAAAGAACACTGCCCCATTGGTTTTTAACAGCTGGCCATGAACAGCAGAGATCTCCCCAGAGATCAGCATCACTGCCCCAGCTGGGGTAACACAGGGTGACAGAACCCACACTTTGGTCACATCTTGACATTGTAACCCTGTCCTCCTCCTTGTGCCTTCACAGCAAGACGGCTTCTGGATCTATTCTGAGTACTGTAACAACCACCTGGACGCGTGCATGGAGCTCTCCAAGCTGATGAAGGACAGCAGGTACCAGCACTTCTTCGAGGCGTGCCGCCTGCTGCAGCAGATGATCGACATCGCCATCGACGGCTTCCTGCTGACCCCCGTGCAGAAGATCTGCAAGTACCCCCTGCAGCTGGCAGAGCTGCTCAAGTACACGGCCCAGGAGCACAGGTACCTCAGCAGGCACGGGCTCCAGGGCTCCTTCCCAGCAGGGATTGGGGTTTTCTGTGCAGGGCAGGGCTTGGGGCTTTCTATCCATTGCTCCTTCCCACCCAGGGGTTGGGGCTTTCTATCCATTGCTCCTTCCCACCCAGGGGTTGGGGCTTTCTATCCATTGCTCCTTCCCACCCAGGGGTTGGGGCTTTCTATCCATTGCTCCTTCCCACCCAGGGGTTGGGGCTTTCTGTCCATTGCTCCTTCCCGCCCAGGGATTGGGATTTTCTGTCCACTGCTCCTTCCTGCCCAGGGGTTGGGGTTTTCTGTCCAGGGCAGGGCTTGGGGCTTTCTATCCATTGCTCCTTCCCATAAAGGGATTGGGATTTTCTGTCCAGTTCTCCTTCCCACACAGGGATTGGGATTTTCTGTCCAGGCTCCTTCCCATACAGGGATTGAGGTTTTCTGTCCATTGCTCCTTCCTACCCAAGGGTTGGGGCTTTCTGTCTACTGCTCCTTCCTACACAGGGGTTGGGATTTTCTGTCCAGGCTCCTTCCCATACAGGGATTGAGGTTTTCTGTCCATTGCTCCTTCCCACCCAAGGGTTGGGGCTTTCTATCCATTGCTCCTTCCCAAAAAGGGATTGGGATTTTCTGTCCACTGCTCCTTCCCACATAGGGGTTGGGATTTTCTGTCCACTGCTTCTTCCCACATAGGGATTGGGATTTTCTGTCCACTGCTCCTTCCCACCCAGGGGTTGGGATTTTCTGTCCAGGCTTCTTCCCATACAGAGATTGGGATTTTCTGTCCAGCTCTTGTCCCTGTGACATCATGGATAAACAGGAGCAGCACAAAGGGTCAGCAGACATTCAGTCTTCTCAAAGCAGCAATTCTCGATGGAGACACACTCAGCTCTGTTCTAATCAGACATGTGAACTAATTACCCTTGGATGTACTTTCTGATGCTAGCAGTTACACTGGAAAAATTGCTTAATTAGCATTCAGTGGTCTGAGAGGCTCCTTCCCTGCTCCCAGGGAGATCCTGGGCACACAGTGAGCACAGGGATCTGCAACTGGAGCCTGGTGTGGGGAGAGCTCCAGACCTTCTCAGCTTCTCAGCCCAGTCCTGTCTCTGGTTTTGTCCTGGGGTTCAGAGGAGCACTGGCAGCTTGATTGCTTCCCAAAATTTCCAGGATCACTTTTGCTGCTGCTGAGGGCAATCAGCCTGGCTGCCTGACAGTGTGAATCAGGAGCACTGCCTGTGATACCACTTGGGATTTACTGCTGTGAAAATAAGGTGAAAGAAAAATCAGGCCCTGTAAGAGCAGATTTGTTCCCGCCCTGCCAATTTTCTTTCTTTTTCCAAAACCCATTTAAAAGCAAGTGAGAACAGAAAAGACCAGGGATGTTTCAGAAACTTCTGCAAGTGTTTGACAGCTTGTTTTTCCCAAGTCCAGCTCTAGAAGTGTGATGTGAACAGAGATGCATTGATTTGACCTGACCCACAAGTCTGACTGATTCAAGGTAGCCAAATGCCCAAAATCACCAATTTGGACGAGCCTTTGGCTTCAGATCCAATTCTTGCTTTTCCAAAGACCAAATCAAACTTGGAATGGACTCTGGGAACCTCAGGGTGTCAGAAAGCAGCTCTGGGATCCCACAGGTTGTGGGTTTTCCCCTCAGCAGCCTCATGAGGACTCACAGCACAGCCTGGGAGCTCAGATGTGGCTTCCCAACAGGAGGGTGTTTAAAATGACCCTTTGTGAGTTATTTGGGAGCCATGGCAAAGGGGATGTGGGCAGTGTGGTAACACCAGGGTTGGGTTATTTTGGAGCACATTCCTGCTCCTTTGGGACGTTTTAGACTCACCATGTTGTTAAATAACCACACAGAGCTGTGTTCTGAGCAGCCTTGGGAGCTCTCCTGGGGTGCAGCAGCAGCTGGGAGACTCAGCCTGGGAGCTCTGTGTCCCTGGACTGCCATGGACACTCCTTTTCTGCTGGGAAGGAAGGCAGGGTGAGGTTTGCTCTCCTTGCATTAGGAGCAGTAACCCCTGAAGCATGGGGAGGAAACCTGTGGCTGCATGGAGCCAGTGCCATTTCCCAGGGATATGGCATCCCAGGATTCCCAGGGAAAGCAGGGATGTGAGCTCCATCCTCTTTTCTTTTTTCCTTCCCTTTCACTACCAGCCCACCTGCAGGGCTGTGGGTTTTCCCTGCAGCAGGTCAGGACAGTGCTGAAACCAGAATCCAGACCACGCTCCCCTGAGCCAGCATGTGATGCTGGCAAGGATCTAGACTTGGATTCTGATGGAGCACTGGGAAGTGGCCACTGCAGTCCCAATAGAATTAACAAACCATTTATTTACCTTCATCCCATGGTTAATGGGATCCTTTTATTGCTTCATGGCCAAATGCTTTGCTTCTGTTGTTTTTTTTTCCCTTCTAAGTTTTTGCCAGCTCTGCCACAGACGTGGGCTGGGAGCCCAAAAAGTTCAGTCCTGAGTCTTCTCTTCATTACAGCGTGACAGGAAAACATTGCTGGGGTTTTCTCCCTGGAATTAGGGAATTAGCATTCCCAAGATAAACGGCTGGCACCATCCCACTCTGCATGGAGGAGGATGGGGGTGAGCTCAGAGCCTGCCTCCCTCCAACTGCTGCCTGTCTGCAGCCTGCTTCACTGGAATTCTTCACTGAGCCACATCTGTTCACCTCTTAAAGATCTACTCCAGCTTGATAGGAATTAAATAGAGGAAGGGTTAATGCAGTTTGCTGGGATCCTGGGCATTCCCAGAGCAGAAGGGAGCTGGGGTTGAGAATGTAGGAGTGTCCTCCCTTCTGAGCACTGCTGGAGGATCATGAGTGGCTGTCTGGGGACCCTGCACCTCTCCCTGCCTCTCCAGATCCTTCCTGGCCATAGGGACCTCCCTGTTTCCCAGAAAAACTCACAGATGTTCTCCAGGCCACCCTGATGTCCCCTGGCTCAGCTCCTTACACAACCAATGCTCACACAAAGGGAGGCACAAGAAGATCTTTGTGTAGCACAATCCTTTCCTTTGGCAGTGTCCAAAGCTGGGTTGGATGAGACTTGGAGCACCCTGGGACAGTGGGAGGTGTCCCTGGATGGGCTTTAAGGCCCCTTCCCACCCAGACCTCCCTGTGATGGATACATCAGGCAGCCCATCCTCTATTTTCCTTTATTTTTCTGAAAGCTCAGTCCTGCTGTCCTGGAATCTGGGGAATTATTTTAAACCACACCTAGAATTCTGATGAAAGTTTAAGAAAAAATGAAAACTCAGCTCAAGATTTCATCCGAGCAAAATAATACTTTTTGCATATCACAGTGTGTTTGTTTCCTAGTATTTATCCTGTTGGGAACACATGGACAGGGGATCTAATTCCCAGCATTCACCCCTCTTTTAGCTGTCACCAGCACAATCCTTAGCAATAATCAATAAAGCCATTCCCCCTGCAGCTGCCCAAGATGGCAGTTTTTCTCATTAGTCAGCAATCAATAGCAGCCCTTAAGTTAATAATGCATTGTGGTGGTGTTGTGGCAGCTGGCCTTGCCTGTCCTCCCAATGGAAATGAACATTACAGCTCCTTGGAATGGAAAAGCAGGCACAGGGCAGGAATCAATGGCATTGATTTCAGCATCACTTTTTGAAAAGACTGATCATCATCCTCAGTGGCCCTGGCAGGAGCCTGTTCTCACTCTGTGTTACTGCACTCACAGGGCCATGCAGGGGAAAAAAAAATAAAAAGAGTTGCTTGATTTGCTCACCTGAAATCTGCAGTGAGAGTGAATTCCATGGGGTCACTGCTCTGGGGGTGGCTCGGGGGGTGCTCTGGTCTTTGTCTAAATGAACCTTTTACTAAATGTTCATTTTAAAACCAGAAAAATCCCCAAGGCAGAGGCTGTGAAAGTGTTCAGCCTGCCTTTAGAATGCTCTTCAGCTGAGCACCTTGAGGCTCTTTGGGCTCCCAATTCCAGTTTCCATCGAGCTGCTCCGTGGTGACAATCCAGATGGAAAAATCCCATCATAGCATTGAGAGGTTGTGGTCAGAGAAACATCTAGTGAATTAGCTTGAAAAAGTATTTCTCACAAGTTTGAGTTTTACCCTGTTCTCAAAGTAATAAAGAGAAAGTTCCCAAAGTAATAACATGGTCAAAAACAAGTTAAAATTCATAAAAAACAAATAAAAAAAAAATTCATAACAAAAACAAACACCTAGTATTTTTTCCATAAAACACATCCTTAAAAATGTTTATCCCAATAAACCAATAAACCACAATTCTGTTCCATACATCAAAACATACTTTAAATATAAACTCTCAATTCAAGAAAATTAACTTCTTTTCCCAAAAGAAGTCCATATACTTTATTATTCCTTTTATTTAAACCCAATACCACAAGAGGTCACCTCTTCCCGTGTCCCCTTGGGCTGGTGAGGTTGTGACAGCCTCCTGGGCATGTCCTGCTGCCTTTGATGGCCTTTCCCTCTGTGTCCAGTGACTACAGGTACGTGGCTGCTGCCCTCGCCGTCATGAGGAACGTCACCCTGCAGATCAACGAGCGCAAGAGGAGGCTGGAGAACATCGACAAGATAGCTCAGTGGCAGGCCTCTGTCCTGGACTGGGAGGTACAGTAAACCTGGCCTGGCAGCCTGCAAAGAGCAAATTCCAGGCTGTTCTTGAATTATCTAAGACTCTGTTTCATTTCCCACAGTTTTGGGTTAAGCCTGGGGTGGAGCGGGCACAATCGTGATTTCAGGGTGGGGTTTAAATGTTAATGGTGCCCTAAGGAAAATTCAGGGTCCAGTTTCATCACTAGAAACCTGGAGGGATTTTTGTCATTGCAGTGCTGGTGGTAGGTGAGACTTGGAGCAAATTCTGTGTACATACATTTGTCACTGGGGAGGGAAAAAGGGAAAGACGTAGAAAAAAGCCCTGGGAATTGAAGAGGTTAAGAAAATGAAGAAAATCCTTCTGGTGATTGCTTTATGACTGGAAAACTGTTAAAGTGGAGTTAGAGATGCTATTTGCATTTTATAAATGACATCCCACTTAAAGATATTTCTGAACCAGCCCTGTGTGTAGTGATGGTGTAATTAAGGAGCTGAGAGGCACAGGGAAGGCAGAGTCAGCAGAAGGATTCCTCACCAGCAGCCCTTCAGTCTCTACATTTGTGCCATGTATTTGGAAGAAAAGCCATACTAAAATTATGTTCTCCCTTTCTTTTTGTCCCTGATTTTTAAAAATCATTGTATAGAAGTAATCCCTAAATAGGGTTTTGCAGCAGATTGAGGACAAACGTTTCTGTAAATCCTCTCGCTGTTGTCATCAGCCCATGTGTTCAGCAAGGAGATAATCAGAGTGATGGAGCAGCCTTTCTGCTTCCTCACTTGTGAAGTCTGAAATAACTCCACATTCCAGTCATTGAGATCATACTGTGGATGGGAAAGAGGTGTTAATCCTTTTAATTATTTTATTTCTGGCAAAGATCTGTGAAGGCTGGGAGGAGAGGGAGACAAATACAGGTGCATCACCTGTGTCCTCCTTGGCAGAATTAGTTTCAGTGCTGTGATGGAGGTTGGGTTTAACCCTGGATCTGGTGATAAAACACACAATAAAACACATAAATGCAGCAATCAGAGCTGGGATTGTGGCTGGCTGGGAGAGCAGAGAGCACAGACGATGTGTCTGATTGTTTTACTGCTCAGGAACATCTCTCACTGCCACAGACTCATTTCCAGAATGAGGAAACTGCTCTGCAGGAGGCACAGCAGCATCAGCTCCACGCTCAGCCCATGGGATGAGCTAATGGGGGTCATTTGTGAGGAGCTCTGAGACCCTCGCTGGAAATAAATCTTAAATTAGGACAGATCCATTCCAAGCCAGTGAATATTCATGTGTGAGAGGGAAGCCAAGGTGACCTCCACGCAGGATCTATGGAATTGCAGTTGCTTTTTCTCTTCCATTAGCTCAGTTGATAATTCATTTTTATTTAGCCCTATCCTTGATAATTCATTCCTGCTTAGCAGTACCCATTCTTTATCTCCATCCTATCCTCAGGAACTTGCCAAATTATTCTTCCAGGCTTTTTTTTGAGCTATTCCAGATTTTGAGTACATTATTGCAGCAACATCCTTCAGCTTCTCATAACATAGCAAAGCCTGCTGTTGGTACACTCAGAAATCTGATGGTGTCAAAGGAAAACACCCTCCTTGCCCTGTTTATTCTGGATTTTGGATTGAGAAGAGTCACAGAGTTTTGATGAGAAAATAGAGGATGAGGGCTGGACCCAGCAGAGAGAATTCACTGCTTGATTCTTTCCTCTGAAGCAATTCTGAATCATCAGCTCCAGCCCCCACTGCACAGCTGTCCATGGAACAGGCAGGAGGATGCACAGAAACCCAAAATACCCCAAAGTGAGCCACAGTGTAATGCAGGAAGAGAGTGGGAGAAATGAGAAGATTGGATCTTCAGGAAGTGCCTGGATGTGCTGAGATGTGTGCAGGTGTTCCAAATCCCACCAGGTGCCTGCAGGAACTGCCCCAGGACCTGGAGCTTCAGGGCTCAGAGCTTTGTCTCCTGTGCAGTTTTGGGGTGCAGGAGGGACCTCCTGCTGTGTGTCCCCAGCCTCTCCAGGCTGTGGGAAGGGACATTGCTGGTTTGAGGAGAAGGCCACAGCTCCCACTTGGTGTTTGCTGTCACTGCTGTGCTGCCGTGGTGGATTCCTGGGGGATTTTTGAGTTTTCTGTGTTTTCTGACCCTGCCCCCAAAAGAACACTGCTTCTGACTTGAGGCCTTGGAGAAATCTTCCAAATTTGAGTGATGGAGTTAAAATCATGGGTGTGTAGTGAAATAGAAGTGTGTGATTTCACATGGTGAAGGGTTTTAAAATTGATATTTTTATAATACAGTAATAGGTATGGGACAAGAGGGAGGATTTTGAGTGGTGTCTCTCTTCAGTGCTCATCTTCCTTTTTCTTCATGATTTCAGGCAGTAATTTCTGGTTGGACACTTAGTGCTGCACTGAGTGCATTGTTACATGTTGAGGAATACTTATTTTGTGGTATGCTTTTATTATTTGAGGCAGGGTTGGCTGTGGATTAGGCAAAATATTAATTATATGTTCATATTTATTATTGGTATTCGCAAAAGTTAAGTTTTGAAGTAGATGAGGATGTGCTATTTTATTATTGCATTTTTTTTTAATTGCTTGAGTTAGAGGATTTATGAAGGAAGTGACTTAGATACACTTGGTTTTACTTTTGTATAAGTATTTTTTTGAACTTTAGTAGTTAGGATTTGTATGATGGTTTTTTGAGTTGTTTTTTGATATTTGAGAATACATTTTGAGGTAGGGTTGTTGCTTGATTTTGTGCTTTATTATTAGGAGCTTTTTTTTTGTTAATTGATTTAATGTGAGGTTTTTATGTGGACTTCTAGTATAAGACTCTATTAATTTGGTGAGAGTTTTTTGAGGCCTGTGCAGTCTGTGTGAAGTTCCCTGAGCAGAGAGAAACCCCCAGCTGGAATTCCCAGCTTTCCTGGCCCTGCTCTAACCACACCTTCCTGTACCTGTTTTTTTGGCAGGCACAGCACAAAACCAGCTCTGACCACAAGAAAACAGAAACCAGGCATAAAAAAAAATCACCAATTCAGTCTTTTTCCACCCAAAATCCAGGCAGGGCACAAGGTAGAGCTGATCCCAAATTCCCAAATTTGTGGTTTCAGTGGCTGAATGTTTCAGCACGTGGAAATATTTCATTTGGAGAAATGTCTGGTTTTCCTCAGCATCTCGAGACTGATGGTGCTGATCCTCTGCTCTGAAGTTTTCATTTCTAAATTTACCCATATTTTGTGAGATGGTGGAAAATGATTTTTTTAAGGAGGAAGGAAAAATTCCCAACTAACCAAAAAATACTGAGTGAGGGAATATTTGAAATGTTCTCATGTATAAATTGTGTGCAGGTTTTTTTGTAAGGAGAGGTGGTGTTGGGAATGCTGATCCTAAAACAAATGGGAAAAGTAAGGGCATGTCCAAGCTTTAAGCAGAGGGGTTTTACTGAATCCCATATTTTAGGAACCATTTTTATCCCTCCATGGGATAAAAAATTATGAATTTCAGGGTGAATATTTGAAAACTGCAGAAATCCTTGAATTAACCAAAACCAGGGGTTTTCCCCAAGAAATCCTGCAAGCAGGATCTGTTTAAATTGCCAGTGGGACCAGGGAAGGGTGGCCTGGCACAAGGGACAGCCAGGCCTGAAGATTTAAGGAATTATTGGCAGCTTTGGCATCTTTAGACGAGTAATGACTGAGCAGAATCTTGAGGGAAGAGTCTGATCTCACTGCCTGCTGTAAATCAGGAATAATCCCAGGCTCTGGGATGAGTTCCTGTGTAATTTGTGGGTTTGACTGAGAAGCCTGGCTTGGTCTGTTGCCACGTGTGAGTCACTTCTTTATTTTGTAACCTCAATTCCCAGCGTATAAACAGAGCCACAGAGGTGCTGCCCACACCAGTCCTCCAGTGCCTTTTGTCCTTTGAGCTGGTAATGGCTCAGAATTTGGGCTTCCACCACCTCCCACCGAGCCCTTTCAGTGCTGGAGTGTTCCCTGATGTTCCAGCTCCATTCCCCCCTCTCAGCATCGGGAGTGAAACACCCTCACATCAAACCAGTGACATTCAAGGCAGCACACAGGGGGCAGCCAGAGCCTGTCCTGGCAGCCCTTGCTGCTCTCCCTTCCCTGTTCCTGCCCTCTGAGGCAGCTCCAGCCCTCCAAGCTCGGTGGGAATTGCTCCACACACACACAGAGCAGGGTTAAAAGAGGTTTTCACAAAGCCTTGCCAGCCCCAGTGTGGGCAGGGCTGTGTTTGCACTGCTCAGAGTTCCATCCCTGCCTTCCCCTCTGCTCCTGGTCCCTCTCTCCTGTCCCCCAGGTGGATCCTGTGCCACCTGTGTCACTGTGCCCAGCTCGCTGGGCTCTGCTCCCAGGCAGGATTTGGGCTCTGCTGCCACGGGCAGGACTCAGCACAGCCTCCCTGAGTGCCCTGTGTGGATGGTGTGGAGATGGAAAACAGGTCTGTGCCTCAGCACACCTGGAATTGCTCAATTTTATGCCTTTTCACACAGCTCTTGAACCACATCAAAACAAAATGAAGCAGCAATCACTGCAGCAGCCCGGGCTCCCTCTCCAGCAGCACTTTCCTCCCTTTCAGCCCAGTTTTTTCCTCACAGGAGGGAGGTGGTGTGGCTCCTGTTCCTGAGAGGAGACCTTTGAAGGTCCCTCATGCCCAACAGAGGGATGTTTGGCACAGGACAGAGCCTTGCTCATCAGCCTGGGTGGATTTGAATTTGCTGTTTAAACAGATTGCTTTGGTTTGTGTAGATATTCAGATATTTCTATCAAAGATTCCCCTGGGCTGCCACTATGGCAGCTTCCAAGAGTATTAAATTTCCATGAAGGGAGAAATACATATATTTGAGAAATTTAATGAGCATTGTCCTTTTAAATTTCTTCTCATTCCTGTTATTTACTGGTCCTTTAAATCAAGACTTGCTGCCCTTAATTATGTAATCTATAATCACTGGCCTCAGCCTGATGCTGCCTTAGTGAATCCAAGAGTGCCACAAAGGGAAGCTGCTTGTAACCTCCAAAGTGAGGACAGCCTGATGAGAAACCCTCCTGGGGAAAAAACCATGGCAGGGACTGAAACAGAGCCTTCTTTTTTTCTCCTTCTTACTTTTTTTTTTTTTCTCCCCCCACCAGCAACAGAAGGTATCAAAACTGAGCCTGTTGAAAAGGACATTTCTTTTTGTGATGTCAGTGTAGCCCCGGGTGCTAATCAGCCTGTCAGTCTCTAATTGCAGAGCAGCAGTGTCAGGCACGAGAGAGCCCTGCTGGCTCCCTGGGAGCTGGGAAAGGGCACAAATCCCCTCCTGGAGCCCAGCAGGGACAGCAAAAGGCTGTGGTGGGGTGGGGTGGGGACAGGGGAGCATCTCCAGTGGGCTCTGGGCATTCCTGAGCCCAGGGAAGTGTCTGGCTCCTGGAGAGGGAGAGCAGCTCTTGTGCCAAGCCTTCCTTAACATCCTGCATTTATTTCATGACTCTCTTAAACCTCTCTGGTTCCTCCCAGCTGCCCATCACAGAGCTTGGTGCTCACTGCAGAGCTGGGATCCACATCTTTGCAGGCAGCAGCAGCAGAGCTGACCCTGTGCTGTCACATCAGCAGTGGCCTGGGGACACAGTGTGTCACTGCAGGGCTCGGGGGAGCTCCCACCCAGCCCAGATCTGGGTGACCTTGTGCTCCCATTGCTGCTCACCAAGGACTGGGGCTCTGCCTGGTGAAGAAGAGGAGTCAGCTTTCCTTGGGCTGCCCTCTGGGTGCTGCAGGATGTGCACTGAAAACCTGCATGTGGCTGGGGAGGGTTTTTTGAGGTTTATGGACAAAATTCAGGTTGGAAAAGGCATCAGGAGTCAGGGTTCTCCTGGCCACTCTGCTGAACTTCTGCCAGTTCAGAGCAACTAAAAGTTGAAGCTCTTCCTTTTTCAGCAGGGTTTGTCTTAACTCACATTAGGATACAGATGATCCAGCCTCTGTGGGAGTTGGAAAAAAATGGAGGAGAAAAAGGAAATTTTTTCCTGGTTCTGTACAGATTTGGAGGCATTTGGGGGAATTTGGGATCCCTGCCTGGAGCAGGGATTGGGGTGTGCTGGGGGAGCCATGGTGGCATTGGAGTTCAAAAGCCAATGTCCCTCTTTGTCCCCCACCCTGCAACTGCTCCTGAGCCCCTCAGTGGGGACCAGAGAAGACAATTCCTGCTCTGCAGAGAGGTACAACTGTGTCAGGACAGGAAAAGCCTTTGGGGGTTCAGAGGTTCTGCCCTGAGGTCCTGAGGAGCAGGGCAGGGCCATGGCCACGCTGCTCTGGGCCAGCCACGTGCCAGTCCCAAACTCTTTGCAATCTGTATTTCCCAATTTGCTCACCCCAAGTGGGAAATGAGCTATTTCTAGCCTATAGACTGGATACAGAAATTATTTTCCCCACATAAGAAATGCAATACCAACCCCATCATTTCGGATCTGGATGTTTTTGGGTTATATTGCTTGCAGGGACTCCACAGTTTGGATTCAGCTAATCAAGTAGAAGTGTTTACAGAGCCCTCTGTGTGTCCTCAGGCTTCAGATGCTACCACAGGAGTAAAAGACAAAGCTGGCTTTCTATTTTTAGCAGCCAGTCTCTCCTAAGCTCGCCCCCTCTCCTAAAGCTCCCATCCATTGGCTTGTGGGAATATTCTTCATGTAAGCTCATGTGTAGCCAGGAAAGCTCACAATTCCTGCAGCTGCTGTGGATTCCTCAGAGGCTTCTTCTTCTTCTGGGGCTTGTGTCCCCCTGAGCTGTGTGTGGCAGCATCACTTGGTCCCAGGCTCTGGCCAGGCTGAGGGACCCTGCTGAGGCACTGGGTGGTCACAGTGGCCACTGACCCTGGGAACTCATCCCTCACCAGCCCTGGGCCAGCACAGGCACAGGAGGGAGGCAGGGATGTGGATAAAGCCCTGGCTGAGGTGGTTTGGGAGTCTGCTGCAGCTTGGTGATGCAGTGACTTAATGAAGCTGCTGTTGTCACAGGGCCTGGGGACACAGGAGCTCGCTCCCAATCAATGCTGAGAGGTTAATTACACATTTACCTGAGCAGCACTTTGTAATCCTCACCACAGAATCGGGACTGGGGGGGACTCCTGGCTGCCTTGGCACCTGCAAGTGTGAGCAGTACCAGGAGTGTGTGTCTAGCTCGGTGCCCCCAGAGCTGGCTGAACCTTGACAAGCTGTTTGCTGGGGTTTTTGGGATGCTCCCGTCCCAGAAATCAGTTCCAGCTTGGCATCAAAGCCAGAACTGCAGTAATTCACAGCCAAAAAGAAAAAAAAAAACCAAAAAAAACAACTCTTCTGTGTCTTGCTCCTGAATGCTGCTCCTTACCTTTCAGTGGAGCCATCCTGCCTCCACCAAGATGCCCACAGGGCAGGTGGTGGTGAATTCACCCTTTTTTAATAAATAGATTTTAATTAACTTTTTAAAAAGTCCAGCTCATTCCAATTAGTGGAGGGTGACTGCATTTGTTCTCTCTGAGAGTGGGAGAGAGAGTGCTGTGTTTTCAAGACCATCTGCTCATGAATCCTTAAAAAAAAAAACTCGGCAGAGGAAAACAAGCGTTCGCCGGAGGCAGGGAAGGGTGAGGGCACTGTGGCAGCCAGCAGGGAGGCCTGGCCAGCTGGGGGAGTCCACGGGAGCCACGGTGGTCCTGGCAGCATTTTGGAGCTGGACAGCTCCAATGAGCTATGGGAGAAGGGACTGGCAGTGCCTGGGTGGGTGAGAAGAGAGGCAGCAGTGCAGAGGGCTGAGCCTCAGAAACGGGGAGCTGATATCCCAGTGCATCCCAGGCTTTTGGAGCTGGGGATTTCAGGAGGGGAAGTGTTTTGGGATGCTGTTTTAAAGGGAGGGCGTGCAGGGAATCTGAATCCAAAGTGCCTCTGGGGTGGGCAGGAGGAAGGGGCTTTGTTCTCCTGATGCCACCAGCAGCTGCAGCAAGATCCAAGGGTCTGGGGGTGCCTGGAGAGGGGAGTGGGGGCAGTGCCCGGGGCAGCTCTTTCCCCATTGCAATGCGAGCTGTAGTGACCACGTTTCAAGCATCCACACCTCCTTCATTTATCCCCTTCCTTCAGAATTATCCCCCAATCCCAGTTTCTGGGCTGAAATCAGATTGGGTGTCTTTGAGAGCTGCAGAAGGGCCAAAATCTGACTTAAACTGCTGCTTCTCCCGTGAGAGCAGTTGACTCAGCCTGGCTCCCTGTGCCCTGCAGGGGGACGATATCTTGGACCGCAGCTCGGAGCTGATCTACACGGGGGAGATGTCCTGGATTTACCAGCCTTATGGACGGAACCAGCAGCGAGTTTTCTTCCTCTTTGATCACCAGATGGTTCTCTGCAAGAAGGTAAGGACACAACTAAGGGCATGCTGTGGGCAGGCTTGCCAGTGCAAAGTGGGTTTCAGGGCACGGTGGCTGTTGGCTGCACGTGCAGAGGAGGATGTGGAGAGCCCTGAGGAAGGACAATCCACATGCACTGTGACAGAGGGGGTTTTGTGTTCTTAGCAAATCCAGCCTCTGCTTGCTCTTTTCATGCTTTTATCTCATGTGCCCCTGGTTTGGCTCGTTGCCTCCCTTCTCGTTGTAGGTTTTGGCTGCAGTGTGTGATCTGGGATTAGATAGCCCTGCAATTCCTGTATGAGCTACAAAACCTGGCACTGGGGCTGACAGCCCAATTGCTGCATTGAGATGGTGATGAGCACAGCCAGGCTGTGCTGGGTGTCTGTGCTGGCACTTGGGGAGAGGCTTTTGAAGCCTCATCCTCCTGTCTGTGCCATGCTGGGTTTTACAGGGCCCCTCCCTGCCCTGGAGCCCGTGGAGAAGGTGGGAGGGCAGGGCAGGATGTTGGTGCTGGTGTGCTGTGGTCTGTCCAGCCCCAGCTCATTGTCACTGTGTGACACAGAGGGACAGAGCTCCTCAGACAGAGCTGTGCAGGGGGGTGTCCCTGGGACAGCACAGGGCTGTGTTCCTGTCACAGCTCCTGGGCTCAGGACAGGCTCAGCCTGGCACCCTCAGAAGAGGCAAGAAGGGCGTGGGTGGCTCCTGACTCAGCTCAGCATCACTGCCCCCTCCCCGGCCCGGGCACTGCAGTGGGTGGCACTTGCTTCTCCTGAGTCATGCTTGACTGAAATTCTGCCTTCTGCAATGGCTGTGCTTGCTTTCCCCCCCTCTGTTGCTGTGCCTTTCCCTCCTTGCCCAGCCCTGTGCAGGAGCAGCCCCAGAGCAGCAGTGAGAGCTGCAGTGAGTCTGCTTTCCTTCTTAATGCTCACCTCCTCCTCTCTGACTGTGACCCTGAATTTCCAGTTCAGAGGGCAACATCCAGTCTGGCTTGCACTGGTCTGGTCCAGAGGGTTATTGAGGATTCCCTGAACTCTGGGAAAATCAGGGCTGGGGTTTCCATGCTCATCAGCACGAGTGGAGAGTGGTCAGCAATTCCCAGCAGGCTGCAGTCAGAGTTCAGACAGTGTTAGGGTGGCACTGTCCCCCTCCCTTCTGCTTGGAAAAGGCATTTTGGGAGGTGTGGAGATGCTGCATGAGAGGGGCCAGCATGGAAAGCACCCAGGGGGTCTGGGAGGGCCACTGGCTCCATGTCAGGATCTGCCAAGGTGGCACAGGGTGTGCCAGGGCAGAGGGTGGCACCCCTTGGTGACCCTGTGCAGGTTCTCCCTCTGTGTCTCTGTTTCTGCAGCTGCTGCTTTTGGGGGTAGGAGGGGAGGTGAGGCTCCAGCTGGGCTCTGCCATCCTGATCACACTTTCCTTTATCCAGAATGAGTGTGCAGCTCTGGAATTCAGAGGAATATTAGCTCACATTTTGGGACCACACATCCCATATATAAAATAAATGTGAGTGGTTTGTAGTCTGTGCTGTGTGAGCTCCCTGACAGATCCCAAGAGGCAGGATCAGCTCTGGAAAGCACCATTTACCTCGAGGTTTGGGAATCTGGGGCCAGCCTTCCTTACCCCCTGCTCCAAAATTGAGGGATGGAATATGATCCACACACCCTTGAGAGCAGCTTTGGAACCACTTAGGATGGCACATCTCAGTGAATCCTCAGAAAATCTTCATTTGTGGGATTTCTTCAGGTGTAATAAATTTATAGATATGGTACATCCCTCATCATGACACAGTCTATATGAAAATACTTTCAAAAAATTATTCTGGTTGATTTTTATCTCTTTGTTGGCCCAGAGAGATTTTTAATAGAAATAAGGAGCTAACTCCTTATTTAAATATGCCACAGATGCTTCAGTTTGATGAAGGCATGGGAGATATCCCAGGTGGCTTTAGAAAGCAAACACACATTTCAGACAGGATCCCTCACTCCTCCAGATCTTTGCACATCCTCCTCTCCTTCCTGACCTGTTTTTGAACCTTGTTCCCCTGTGGGTTCACAGTTCCTGCAGGTGAAGGTGAGAGTTTTTCCTGCTGGCCCATCCAGTGTTCCCTGTGTTAGCTGTGCAGGTTGTAGTGGTTTTGGTTTGCTAATTTGAATTTTCTTTTTTTTGCTGTGAGATAGAATTAGGAGAAAGGTAAAACAGGCTTAACTTTAAATGGTATAAAGAGAAACTTTATTAGTAGAAACTATAAGAAAAAAAACTCAGAATAAAACTTTAGACCACTTTTCCTTGCCCCCCAACTAATTTTCTTTTATACAGAAAACATACAGAAAACAGCTTAGTCAGTTTACCATCTTTCAAATAGTTTTTCACCAATTTACTTGACAGAGGAGACTTTAGTCTATGGAGATTTCTCTATAAGAAATAGTTTTTAGTTCCTGAATGCATTTCCATCACCACCACACCTTCAGACAGAGACCTGGGTTGGAAAATGAGTGATTCCCCAAATCTGCTTGCAGCTGTTATTTCTGTGTGCTGAAATCTTTCCTCCAAGCAGGAAAGCTGCACTAAGGTTTCCAAGGGTGCAGCTGACACCATGGCAGGCAAGCACCTTGCAGAGTAACTTTCATGGGATCATTTTCCCAAAAATAATTTCCAGGCTTTACAGATAAGTCTCTTTAGCTTAGATTTTGCCAGCAGAGACAGTGCTGGTCCCATCCTGACATCACCACTGAATTCTTTCCTGGTGCCAGGCAGTGAGGAGTTTGAGATGAAATGGAAAAAAACCCATTATCAACCATTTCAGGGTCGGATGCTGAAACTCCAGTTTGGATGCTGCAGCTCCTGATCCAGAGCCACTGGCAGAGCTCAGGATTCAGGTTTTCCTTGCAAAGCCAGGTGACTTTGAGCTGTTGGATCAATGTGAAACTCTGCCAGTGAATTTCTGCCCATGTTTCCTGAACCACAGGCTGGGACACTGCCGTGGGCTTGAGGACTAATTCAGAACTGCCTTTTGGGAAGGCAAAAAGGGAATAGGCTGGGCAGGAAGCAAGCAGTGCCTTGCCATATGTGTATAATCAGGAGAAAAATGCCTATTCTGCGATGCTGGCCGTAATTACCAAGAAATGAAGGCAATCCTGGATGATGGTAACACTAAAAGATGTTGCCTTAAAGGCACAGGGTCCACTTTCCTTATCAGCCTGAAGTTGAGAGAGTTTGACAGGGAGATGCTTTAGATTTGCAAATCATGGTACTTAACATCCAGGCCTGTGACAAACAGCATTAATTGTGATCACTTTGGGGATGCTCGAGGTTCTTAGCAGATGAAGATCTTCTTTTTCCTGTTCTGGGTAATAACTTGAATTCCCCCAGTGGTCTCCAGGGCACTGTGGCATGAGGCTGGGAATGGCAGTGTGAAGTGGGAAGGGTTAACAGAGTTACTGCTCGAAATTCCACTTTTCTTTCACCAATAGCCAGCAGTCCTTGCTGGGGCCCCGTGTTTAGTGTTTTCTGACAGTGCAGAAAGATCAGTGACTGCATGAAACACATTTAGTTTTCATTTGTGCTCTTTATGTGTCTCTTGTAATCAGGAGGCAATGCAAGCTCCAGCTTGTGGTTTATTGCTGTTGCTGTCTCCCCTTGAGCTGCCTGAGCAAAGCAGGTTGGGTGGGAAGCACAGTGAGAGCAGTTTAATAGCAGTAGCCAGACAGCCAGCCAGAAACAGCAGAGATGGAGTAAAGAAAATCATCCTGTCAGACTCCATTGCAGTCCAGGCTTCCAAATAGGAAGATAAAAGAGACATTTCTGAGTCCTTTAAGTGGAAGAATGTCTAGCTTCTGTTGGAAACACCGAGGTGATCTCTGCACCAAAACAATGACCCTGCTTTTATTACAGGCCAAAGAGAACCAGCCAGAAATCTTGTTTGCAAACTGGGACAGTTCTTATTACTTTAAGTGAATTTTTGATTTCATCAGCACCTCCCAGCTCTTCTGTTGTTCTCCCAGTAACACAGATCTCCACAAATGCCAGGTTTTGGGTCAGGCCTGGGCCCAGCCTGCAGCTGGGAGGGGAAATGGGTCAGGCTGGGTTTCAGCAGCTCAGGAGAGACTCAGTGCTACCCTGACAGGCAGAGCCTGCTGCTGGGGCTGGGCTGATTCCTGGGGTGCCCTGTGCAGGACTCTGATGATCCTTGTGGATCCCTTCCAACTCAGGATATTCCGTAATTCTGTCAGGAGGGCATGGAGACGACCAAAGAGAACACAGAGGCTTGGTCACAAAATGTGAAATGAGGTTTTTAGAGAGCAGTGCTCCCCCAGCCCCACGGACAGACCCCTGTGCTCTTGCCCAGCTGATGCAAGAGGATTCTGTGGGACCACAGAGCATGGAAGGGAATTTGGATGCTCCATCATTGGCCAGCAGATAGCCAGGGAAGGCAAGTCCAGCAATTAACAGGGTGTAGATTCAAACCAATCATGAATCAGCAGTCCAGCTTTCAGCCAGGGGTACTCCAGGGGAGAAAACATTCCCAGAATGGTCCCAGAGCCTGGAATGCTGGGTGAGCCTTTGCAGGGCTGTGCAGGTGACGTGTCCTGAGCGGTGTCACAGGGGGCTCATGGCATAGAGGGTTCATGTCACAGGGGGCTCATGTCACAGGGGTTTATGTCACATTGTCACAGGGGGCTCATGTCACAATGTCACAAGGGACTCATGGCACAGGGTGCTCATGTCACAGTGTCACAGGGTGTTAATGGCACAGGGGTTTATGGCACAGTGCCACGGGGGCTCATGGCACATTGTCACAGGGTGCTCATGTCACAATGTCACAGGGGGTTTGTGGCACAGTGTCACAAGGTGCTCGTGGCACAGTGTCACAGGGGGTTAATGGCACAGGGGTTTATGGCACAGTGTCACAGTGGGCTCATGGCATAGGGGGCTCGTGTCACAGTGTCACAGGGGGTTTATGGCACAGCGTCACAGGGGGTTTATGGCACAGGGCTCATGGCACAGGAGTTTATGTCACTGTCACAAGGGACTCATGGCACAAGGGGCTCATGTCACAGTGTCACAGGGGTTTATGTCACAGTGTCACAGGGGGCTCATGCTGACCTGGAACCTGCTGCCCTTCCAATGCCTGGGGGGAGCAGAGAGGGAAGAGCAGGATCTGGAGGAGCCAGCAGGAGGAAGGCTGAAATCCAGAAAGAGCTGAATTTAGACCTCCACCATCTGTGTGGCTGTCTGGGCAGGGATCAGGTTTAGCCTCCTGTGACCATCCAGATTTGCAGGATGCTCTGCAAAACAGTGCCTCACTTAATGCTCCTGGAATTGCAGTGGGTGGAAATTTGGCTCACAGGCAAACCTCCAGAGCTGAAAACTTCCCCCTGCTGCTGTGGCCTTTGATCAGCACCATGTGAAGCCCCTGGGAGCAGCTGGAGATGCCAGCAGAGCAGTGATGTGGCTGCACAAGGGTTTCCCATCTCCTCCTGTTATCAATCCTTTGGAAAGACACTCACCCTGGCCTGGCTGAGGGATTGGGATTGGAACCAGGCATCAGAATGCCAGTGCTGTTGCACTGAATCCATGGAATGAAAATAGCATTGCCACACAAACGCTGGGAGCTCTGCCCTCCCCCTCTCAGATCCCACACTGCAGCTCCATGAGGATGAATCAAATGTCTCTTCCCAAACTCAGGAGACAGACAGTGCTGAATAATTTGGCAGGGATGTGCCGACCTCCCCAGCACAGCTGTCCTTGTGCAGGAGGAGTTACATAAACCCAGAGCACCAGCTCTCAGCTCCCCCAGGGACACTCCTGCCAAGGCTGGGGTGGGAATTGAGTGGCTGTGGGGGGGTTTTGGGGAGCTGGGGCACCCCTCTGTCCCTGACAGGATCCATCCTTCTCATTCCTGGCTGGGTTTAGCAGATCTCATTTCCCTCAGCACCAGCTGCTCTGTCCAAGGGCTCAGAGCAAAGCTCGCAGGCTCTGGCATCCAAACTCTTAGCAGATTTATTTTCTAATATCAAGGATATTTAGGATAAAAACAAAGGGTTCATTGAGCTTTAGGATCTCATTTGGACCCGGGGAGGCTCAGTGTGGTGCTGCACTGAGCTCTGCTGTGTGTCACTGTCACTGTCCCATCTGAACACTCAGCCCACTGTAGGGTTAAATTAAATGTACAAAAATTGTCCCCTGCGTGTTCATGAAAAGCAGACTGGCTGCTTTCGTCAAAGGGTCTCTGTAAGGTAAATTAAACTTCAAAAATGTAGGCTAAGAATCTTTTTTTAAAAAGTCAAGGAACGTTGAAAGCCCTCATGACTAAAGATACCCAAAGACATGGCGAAGTGGCAGCGTGCCACGCTCTCATTGCTCACGGCAGGCTGGGCAGAGCAGGAGAGGGAGCAGGAAAATCAGGACAAGGTTCAGGAAAACTCAGCTCCTCCTCTCTGCAGTCAGTGCCCAGGGCAGTGGGAATCACAGCCAGGGGTCTGAGACCCAGCCACGCCTCAGTGCAAAGGCAACCCAGCCTCTTCCACAGCTCTGCCTTTCCAGATGCTGAGCTGGTGTTTGGGTGCATTACTGTGAGCCCTGGCTTAGTCTTAGCCTAAGTCCAGCTGGTCCCTGGTTCAGCTGTTCCATGGCAGCTCCTGGAGGAGCTGTGCCCATTCCCTGGGCAGCCTGGGCAGTGCCAGCACCCTCTGGGGGAAGAACCTTTCCCAAAATCCAGCCTGAGCCTGCCCTGGCCCAGCTCCAGCCCTTCCCTGGATGCTGTTCTGGTCACAGGGAGCAGAGATTGGAGCCTCCCTGAGGTCTCCCCTCTCTGAACAAACCAAGTGCCCTCAGCTGCTCCTCCAGCCCCTCCAGACCCCTCCCCATCCTCCTGGCCTCCTTTGGATGCTCTCCAATGGTTTAAAGTCTTTTTTATGTTGTTGTGCCCCAAACTACTCTAGCACTGGAGGTGAGGCCAGCCCGGGGCGGGGCGCACAGCAGGACAGTGTCCCCAGGACAGGGATGTCCCTCGTGGCTCCAGGGCAGTGCTGGTGTTGTGAAAAGCTGGTGGGGATGAATCATGATCTCCAGTGGAAGAGCCACCCTGCTGCCTGCTCCTCCTCCTCCCTGTGCCCCTCAGGGCTGGGCTGTGCTGCCCACAGGTGTCCTTGCCCCCTTTGGCTCTGCCAGCTCTGACCCCAAGGCATGGGAAATGCTGAGCTGTGCCCACACAGCTCTGAGATCCACCAGAGCCCTCCAGGGTGTCTCTGATTAGAGCTCCCCATTGATCTGTGCAATAAATAAATGTCATTGTCCCATGAAATGTCATTTCACCTGGAGCCCCAGGAGCTGCCCTGACAGGGCCTGGCTGCATCCCTGCCCTCAGAGCACAGAATTCCTCCCTGAGTCATTCTGAAATTCCTTTGGCACTGATATATGCAGGGTTTGATAAATGGGAGCACCAATAACCTACATATGCAGTGAGGAACTTGTAATGGATTAATCTGAGGCTGGCACCTCCTGTCCTGTCAGCTCCTAAGAGGGATCTCATGACTCAGGCTGGAAATGGCTCTTCCTGCATTTGTGTTTCATGGATGGTTTGTTTTACGCAGGAGAAGCGGGGTGTGACCTGGTACAGAGCAAAGCACAGCTCCTGAGAAAAGGCACATCCTAAATCCAAAACACTCAGGGGTTAATAGGAGCAATATGAAACTCCTGGAATGGGATGAAGGTCTGGCACCAGATCAGGTCCTCTCAGGAGCTCCTTTCCTCCTTGGGTGTCCCGTGCTGCTGAAACCCCTGAATGGATTGTGGTTGTGATGCCATTTTGCCCTGGTGACTGCAGGTTGCCCTCCTTGTCATTATTGTGCTTTTTCCCTGTCTTGATTTGAAAGATGGGTGTCTGCCAAGAAAGGCAGGAGCCTCTTTTTAAAATGGAGAATGTAAACCCCCTCCCTCCGAATTATTATAATTGTGAAATTAAGGGGCTCTCAGACAGAGATATGGGAATAGGAATAACAGTTCTTCACTAGGAAAATTAAAATAGAAATAGAGAATGACAGAGAACAAACCCAAAGCAGTGCAGAGTGAGAATGCGAGCTGCCCCGTCAGTCAGTCAGGGGTTGGGGCAGTGCCATCCCATGGTGTCCATCCTCCTGCAGTGACAGATGTGGCTCTGCTGCAGCAGTGCTCCTGGAGAAGGGGCAGTTTTCCTCCCCAGGCCCAGGGATGATGTGCAAGGCTCTGGTTTTCCTCTGGGATCCAGTGGGAAAAGGCTGCTCTGGTGTTCCCAATGCCAGCTTGGATCCGGGTAGGAAATGCTCGGCTCCTCCCCCTGGCTGGAGCATCTCCCCATGGGATGATGGAATTGGATCAGCCATGGCCTGGGACTGCATGGCCATGGCCAGGAGAGATCTCCTGCAGGGAGGATGGCTTTGGGGCAGATAAAGAACACTGCCCCATTGGTTTTTAACAGCTGGCCATGAACAGCAGAGATCTCCCCAGAGATCAGCATCACTGCCCAGCTGGGGTAACACAGGGTGACAGAACCCACACTTTTGGGCACATCCTGCATTGCAACCCAAGACATTTCCCTTGAGTGTCCTGGTGGGATTTGACCTTTCCCACAGGCAGTGCCAGGCACAAGGAGCTGTGCTCTGGACTCGTGGGACGGGAAAAAAAATGTTAGAGATGAAAACTAGAGAGCAGGAGAAGCAGCACAGAAGGTAAGTGGGAGTCAAAGAGCTGCTGAGCAGTGATTTACAGGTGCAGGTGTCTAAATCCACTACAACAGGAGAATAATTCATTGTGGGAGCCCAGGTTTTCCAGTAAAGCTCAGCCTTGCTTTCCTTATGATGGCCACAGAGGAGATTTTCCCTAAAGTCACCTTCCCCCTTCCAGGAGGGGACAGTGATGGGGATGGGAGCAGAGAGGGTGGCCCAGGCAGGTCCCAGGGCAGAGCAGAGCTGTGGGGGGCTTATGTAACGTGTCAGAACTTCCCTTTGTGCTCCTGTCAAACCACTTTTTCTGGCTTCATCTTTTCCTTGTGAATCCTTAGTACAGATTACGTGAACAGACTGCAGAGCATTATTCAGAAGAGCTTAATTAACCTCAGCCAGGGGAAGAAAAGGAAATCGTGGAAGCTGTAGGGTAAAAAAAAAAGATCATATTTAGACAAATAAGTGCAAATGACCCAGATGCATCAATTTCCTTCAGGAGCAGGCAGGCAGGCTGGGTGCTCTGCAGAGGCTGCAGGTCTGTGCCATGCTGCCATCCCCACACTGCCCCAGGTCCTGCTCATCCTACCTGCTCCCAGCCCTGCTGCATCTGGCACCTCCTCTCCCTCACCAGCCAGCTGCAGCACCCCAGGAGAGCAGGATTCCTTCCCTCTGCAGGGTTCAGCACACTCAGATCGTCTCTGATGGATGTTTGTCTAACCTTCTTTTGAGAATCCCCCAGGAATGCCATCCCAAGACTTCCCTCTTTTGTCTGTTCTAGGGTTTAACTACTCTTCTAGATACAAACATTTTTTTTCCCAAGTTTCTAATCCTGTTCTCCCTTGTGGTAAATTAAGCCAAGCCACAATCAAAATGGGGAATAATTGATCACCAGCCTCCTTAAAAGAGGAGCTTTCACATACTGGAATGCCAAGAGCACATTCCTGTTTAGTTGTGGCCTTTCTAGATTAAACTGCTCCATTTCTTTGGCCTTTCCCCACTGATAAGGTTTTGAGAGTCTTTTTTGGGGATATTTTTATATTTTCTTGCTCTTGCCTGATTTAATTACAGGAAATAATCTTGTGTGACATTCAGTGGCCAGTGCAGAGCAGCCAGTGGTCACCCTGATAATAAACAGGATAATAAACAGGGCCAAACAAACAGAGCCAGCCTGTGAACAAAGCTGTATCCTAGAGATTAGAATTTCTTCATTTCTCTCATTCAAATTCTCTCACTTATCCCTGGATAACCAGGAGCAGCATTCCTGTCCTCACAAAGCCAGAGCTCCTCTCAGCTTCTGTAGCAGATAAATTCCATTTTTGAGCACAGATCTGCTTTGTCCTCCTGCCACTCAGAACTTCCACCAGGCTGGTGGAAGTGGAACAATCCATTTCCCTCCTCAGCCTCACAGCTGCTTTCCTTAAGCTCATGTTTTCTTTGACTCCATGGATATGGTGAGAAAAGGACAGAAGTGCTGGACAGAGTGGTGTGAGGAACAACAACATCATCCCTTCATGGCCTCTGTGCTCTCTCAATTTCTATCCTCTTCTCCACGTGCATAAAAAGCTCCTTAAAACAAAGGTTTGGCTTTTTTTTTTGCTGTCTGCTGCAGGCCAGATGAATACCTGAATTTTCTTGAGCTCAATTACAGTGCAAGGCATTTGAAGAGGGCCCTGCTTCACTGAGGAGCTGAGTAGTGTCTGTTATTCTTTAAAAGCTGTGATAAAATTTCCACAGATCAAATAATTAGTGTGCTTCTCATATTATGGGTGTTAAAATTGAGTCAGTTGGGTAATAATATCCATTCAGTGAGTGTTGGCAAGGAGAAGGGAGAATGATAATAGGAAATGCTGAGCCCATTAAAAATCAAATTATCCAGTTACAGTTGTTAATGTGTGGACTGAAGTTCCTGGAACCAGCTGTGGACAAAGCCCTGCATGTCCAGGCACGTGCTGCTCCTGAGATGTTTGTGAAAATTATAAATTCAGGGTGCCAGTGTGGAGTTCATGGCCAACAAGGGAGGAATGATCCTTCTTTTGAAGGAAAGCACTGGGAGAAAAGATGATCCCTTTCTTCTGGAGTCATTCTTGAATTTCCTTCTCCAAAGGCAGTGGGAGTGGCAGACAGGAGCTTTGTGCTGTTGTCATTCCCTTGCTCAGCTCATGGTGTTTCCTCCTGTGCAGCTGAGCTGCTGCTTCCCCACTCCTGCATTTCACCTCTGGGGCCATTTGACATCCACAGGCATTCGTGGGATTCTGTTCCCTCCTCACTGCTCCTTCAGGAACTCCTGGGCAACCTTTATCTTCTCATCCAGAGCTCAGGAGCCTCAGCAGAGCCAGGGACAGCTCCTGCTGCATCCCAGGAGGGGAAATGTGTGCACCAGCTCAGTCAGACATGTCCAAACCCATGGATTGTCCTCTGGAAGCACAAAGCTGGTAAAGCATTCACTGTTAAAGATAGCTCATCATGTTTGCTGGCTCAAAATTGGGATGATGAGAGGGGGAAAATGTATTTAGTGTGTGTAAGGAAAAGGCAGTGCAGAGCCTGGGATTTTCAGAGCTTGTGATTATTGATTCTTTATGAAAAAAATCTCTCCACAATCATGAAAATTGTCTGTAAAAGTGCCCTGGATCCACCCCCACAGGAGCATGGTCTGTTGGGGCTGGTTCTGAAGTTCTCAGCAGCAGTGGGAGGGGAATGGCTGCTCCCCTTTCTAGGCTGGTTTAAGGAGCACATCCTTGTTCCTGTGAGATGTGCTATCAGGTTTTTTTTGAGAACGTGGTGCAGGTGAATGTTGTCTCTAAAACAAGCCCCAGCCTCCCATTAAACACAATTTTGTGGTGTTGACCTGAGTGATCAGGCTCCCTGTGGCTCTTGCAGCCTTTCCACAGCACCAAGGCAAAGAAGCAATTTCCTAAGTTAGGACGAGATTGAAAAGATTTTCTGTTGCCTATTCAGCCTGAAATACTTTTTTCTTACATTTTGGACTATCACTCTTTCAGGCCTACACCAGAGGAAGGTTTTTGTACAAGATATTTGTTAATGGAATTCCCCCTCCCTGCCCTGAGCATTCCAAAGGAAGGAGTCAGGATTTAAAGCCTGTGAGCTTCTGGCCAGTCTTGTGATAGTTAATATTGTCTGGCAGATTCATGAGCAAGTTTGCTAAATCATTATGATGTAGAGTTTATTTTCCAAGATTAATTTGTTTAAAATAATACCTACTGCTTATCTTGAAAAAGCCTCACTCTAAATATTATTTCAATAAATAAATGCTCCACATTGCCTTCATTTTTCCTCTCGAATGAATCCTCTGACATAGCATTTATCTTTAGGGCACTCTGAAAAATCCAAAGATATTTAGGTTAAATTGATTTACTATACCTAAATATTGCTTTTGAGAGTGGTTAGAGGAAGGAAATCTTGATTGTGTGTTGCTGAATTTGGTTTTAAATAAATAGAATCACCTTGTGTGGCCATGACTAGAGAATTAACATTCTGTTTTCTCACAATCATCTCCTGTTATCTGAGATAACAGGCACAGAGATGTGGGGCCAGTGGGGAATTTACTTTTCCCTTCTCCACACAGAGAAATGAGCTGTTGCTGAAAACCAGGGAATAACCAACTGAGAAAGGAGATGAGCATGAAGAGGTTTGGTTGAAAAGGTTATAATTATCAAGGAGAGAAAAAGAAAAAAGCTAAGCTGGATCAAGAGGTTAAATTCAGGGTGGAATGAGACCAGAGGTGGGTTAGGAAAATCAGGTTTTCCTGATTTCTCACAGTGAGCTGTGTGTGGATGGGAAATGGGCCCTGAGGAGAAGAGGCAGAGAGCACCAGAGGGAAAACATCTGGGTGTGGAAAACATCTGGCCTGGGCACCCTGTGCTGCCAGAGCAGTGGTGGCTCCAGACTGGTGCTCGTGCCCAGCCTGGTGTGGGTCTGTGCCCCACATTTCTCCCCCTGGGCAGCAGAGCCTCCCAATGGAAATGCTGGGCTGTGACACTCCTGAGGCATTGCTTTGTGCCTTCAAACCAAGAGCTGCAGCTCAGGGAAGTGTTCTGTCCTCTCTGCCCATGGGCTGCAAGGATCTTTCACTTCTTTTTCTTCCTCATCTTTTCCAGGAACTGAAGGATCTTACCAACATCACTTTTCCTCATCTCTCCCAGGAATTGAAGGATCTGACCAGCTTTCACCATCACTTCTTTCTTTTCTTCATCTCTTTCAGGAATTGAAGGATGACCAACTTTCACCATCACTTTTTTTTCCTTCCTCTCTCCCAGGAACTGAAGGATCTGACCACCTTTCACCATCACTTCTTTTTCTTCCTCATCTTTTCCAGGAACTGAAGGATCTTACCAACATCACTTTTCCTCATCTCTCCCAGGAATTGAAGGATCTGACCAGCTTTCACCATCACTTCTTTCTTTTCTTCATCTCTTTCAGGAATTGAAGGATGACCCCCTTTCACCATCACTTTTTTTCCTTCCTCTCTCCCAGGAGCTGAAGGATCTGACCACCTTTCACCATCACTTTTTTTTCTTAATCTTTCCCAGGAGCTGAAGGATCTGACCACCTTTCACCATCACTTTTTTTCCTTCCTCTCTCCCAGGAGCTGAAGGATCTGACCAGCTTTCACCATTATTTTTTCTTTTCCTCATCTCTCCCTGGAATTGAAGGATTTGTCCAGCTTTCACCATCACTTTTCTCTTCCCATCTCTCCCAGGAATTCCCTGCTGAGCTCAGGCTCTCCATGAGGTCTCACCCCAATCCCTGTCTCCTTTTCCCTCTGCAGGATCTGATCAGAAGGGATATCCTGTATTACAAAGGGCGCATAGACATGGATAAATACGAAGTGGTGGATATAGAAGATGGGAGAGATGATGACTTCAATGTCAGCATGAAGAATGCCTTCAAACTGCATAACAAGGAGACTGAGGAAATGCACTTATTCTTTGCCAAGAAACTGGAGGAGAAGTTGAGATGGCTTAGAGCTTTCAGAGAAGAAAGGAAGATGGTAAAAGAAGATGAAAAGATAGGTGAGGAATGTGGAAATGAATCTGAAAGGAGGTTGTTGGTGGTGCTGAATTTAGCCCCAATGGGTGGAGGAGCCCACATTTTCTTTGTGGTAGAATTGAAATGTCCTTGGTTGCTCTCCCAGTTGTAAATAGGTTTCTTTCCAGCTCAGTTACTGTTCTTTTTGGCCCTCAATAGACAAATTCTGCCCATAGCTCAAGCCTGGAGCTCTGTGGGTGTGTGGGAGAGGGAAGTCTTTGGCCATCCACCTTCAGGGTCTCCTGGCTGCATCCTCCTCTGGTTAAGGATGTTTTGTGCAGAGAGGAGGCAGCAAAGTCAGTGACAGCCCCTAAACTGTGACCAGTGTCACTCCAGGCTCAGTTTGCTGCTCAGCTCTAAAGCAGCAGGCATATTTATGACACTGTATAAATAAAAATGACTCTAATCTTACTTTTCATCCAGCCCCTGCAGAGTGAGATTAGAAAGAGCTGCTTTTCAGTAGAACACCCAGAGCATTCTGCAAAGCATCCCCCTCCCCAGAAGGAAAGGAGGCTTTGTGAGCAACCTTCTGAATTGTGTGTTTGCCGTGTTCCCTTTTCCAGGCTTTGAAATTTCTGAGAATCAAAAGCGGCAAGCGGCAATGACAGTAAAGAAAGTCAGTAAGCAAAAAGGTAACCGGCAACACGCTCTGTGCCTGGTGATGTGAGGGTGGAGCGGGCTGGGCTGAATCCTGCTGGGTTAGGATCCAGCATCCCCTCAACTTCCCCCTCCCTTCTCTTTTTTATATCAAATACCGTTTGTGCTTTGTATCCTTCCTTAATGTATCTGTGGGCCAAATTAATCTCTGGTCGAAGGTGGTTGAAAGCCAATGGAACAGCACCAGAGATGAATTTGATCTCGTGTCTCCAGTCTGATGTCCAGAAGCTGTCCCTGGGGGCAGAAATCTATCTCAGTTGTTTATCTCAGGCTGAAATGGGAGTGAGTGCGGAGGTGTGTAGAGGTTCTGCTAATTCCCAAAGTCTCCCATTAGCAAAAAAATTAAAAAATAAAAAAAAATTGCTAAAATGCTGGAACTGGAGAGGGAGTACCCCTTTCCTGCTGCTGAAAAGGAAAGGGACACTCTTGTTTCCTGGGGCTGCCTGTAACTTTTTAAAGACAGCACAGTAGCATCAACTCTAGGAAATAAAGTATTTTAGTAAAGACCTTGTATCTCTGGAATGTCAGATTCATTTCCCCAGCCAGGCAGGCTGCAGCCAGCTGAGCAGTGCCCTGCCTGCTGTTAGGCAGAGTCTCAACTGGCCCAAGCCAGCGTTGATTCTCTCTCGCAATAACTCTTGCAGCTACAGGTTTGGAAATACTCAACACAGAGGGAAGGTCAGAGAGGTCATTCCTCGAGTTCTCCAAAGCTTCACACAGTCATGGATGTATTGATTTGTTACCAAAGTACCCTAGCACGTGTAGGCCTACCAGTGGGTTTGGAGAGAGCTCCTCAAGGCTTGGCTCAGGTCAGGTGCAGGCAGGTTGGTCCCCGCTCTGTGCAGGTTTTGGGGGGTTTTTGCAGATGTTGAAGGAGCTCTTTGCTTTCTGCCTCACCTGTGTGTTGTCTCCTGGCTTTGCTGGTGCAGGAGTGGTTTGCCAGGCCAGCTGTGAACTCCTTGGTTTGCTGTGTCTCTCCATTGTCATCAGTCTTCTCCTCTCTACTGATTTCTTCTGTCGTCTCCTGAGATGTTCTCTAAAAACTCTCCTGGCCAGATGCTCTAAGCTCAGAGTGTGCACACCCAGAGCAGGTCCAGGTGCCTGACACTGTCCCCTGCCACAGCCCCTCAGCACCTGCATGTCTGTCCCTGAGCACGGGAGCATCCACAGGGCTCGTGGGGCTGCACCATGGGAGAGCCTGACCTGCATGAGTGCCATGACAAAACCAGGTTGAATTACTGCTAGCTGTTCAGTTCATTCTGTTATTAATTAATAGCGGTATTAATTAATAATTGTGCTGTTCAGCCAGTAAGGGACACAGTTCAGAGGTGCCTGAGCATGCCTGCCAGTATTCCCACTTTAATCACTGGACTTGCATCCTGACAAATACAATCTGCCTGACAGGACTTGTGTCTCACACAGCAATTGCTCTCTGTCTGCTCTCTTTGTCTTTCTCTCTCTTTCTCTTTGAGATGAAAAAGGAGGGGTTGTTATCTTGGGCTTCTCGGACTATGAAATTCATTAGCTCCTAAAACAGCAGTCAGCATTTCTTCAGTGAAGAACAAGCTTAGGCTGTGGCACTGGCAGTTCTTTTTATGGGATTAAGTCCTCGAGCCAGACAGAAGTTCAGTCACACCCCAGCACTGAGTTCAGCACAGCCTGGTTGGTTTTAGGATGTAAAATCTGGAAAACAACAAATAGGATCATAAAAACAATAGCTCTGTATGCTTTGCCCTACACTGTGGTGATCATAGCCCAGTCTCAGGTTGATTAAATTAAATATTGACACTGAGAGCTCTGAGAGTTTTGTTGCTCTGGGGTTTGTCTTGTGCCCAGGAGCCAAGGAGAGGTGCCAGGCTGCCAGAGCAGGGAGCTGCTGGCACTGCTCAGGAGAGAGAGGTGGGAGGAAACTCCTGAGAGCTTTTGGTGGCTGATTTTTTAAACCTTGCCCTATGCATTTTACAGATACTGACAACATTTTATTTTGCCAGAACTTGGGGCTGCAGGTGTGCCTGTGCCAGGGGCTGCTGCTGCCTCTGCCCTCTGCAGCACCACAGGAGCTGCTTTTGGAGCATCAGTTGTACCTGGAAAGCAGGGAAGCCATTCAGAGGGAGGAATTCACTGTATTCAATAGAAGAATTTATTTATTTCAATGCAGGATGGTCTCAGTGGCTGCAGCAGGCTCAGCAGCTCGAGGTGCTGCCAGCACAGCTCCTGTGTCACAGGATGCCTATTACAGACTTGTTCCTAGATTATCTCACTTGTTCCCTGCACCTCTTAAATGGGAAACCATGGTAATTCCCCTGTCACAGAACACTTAAGGAAGAGAGAAAAGCCGTGAAGGAGGTGAAATGGAAAATGCAATCAACTTTGTTAGAGGTGAAGCAGAAAAACATTTTTCAAATAGTATAAACTGCTGCTTATTTCATGCACTGTTGTACCACACCTCCCAGAAGTATTGCTCTGGAGATGGCTGGCATGTGTTTGAGAAGGAGGCATTTAAACCTCTGCTGGCTGCAGCAGGAGAGGGGGAGAGCAGCAGAAGAAACTTAAAACTCTGCTTTTCAAACTAGCAGGACCTTTATCCAGGTGATGAAGTGAGAACGCCCTCAGAGTGTTTTGAGAGGTGCTTGATGCCCAGCTGAGGGTGCTGAGCAGGGCCAGGCTCCCTGCCAGACCCCCTTGATGATGGGCAGGATCCCAGGATTTGCACTCCTTATTGGATTGGACAAAACATAACCATATCAGACCAGGTGCCTTAAGCATTAAACCAATTTTTGGCCTTTAAGTCCCTTAGACATGCAGTGAATGGGCAGTGCTGGCTGCACCTCACTGGCAGAGGAAAGGGCTGGTTGCTGCTGGTTGCCTTTTGCATTGGTTTAAAGTTTTGCCTCTTGGTTGCTGCCCTCCAGCTTCCTTCAGTGGCAGTGTGGGAGCTGGGAACAGAACTCAGTCTGGTGTCTGCTAGAAATAGTGAAGTAATGGGAGAAATTTATTTGTTTTCTCTTTCAAGAGCCACCCAAGCCCTTTGCAGGCTGCAGCCAGGCAGGAGGGAAGGTTCTGGGCAGAGCCTGGTCCCACCAAGGGGCACAAGGGTGGCACTGGCCTCTCGTGCCAGCACCCTGCTTGTCACTGACTAAAGGAATAGAAACTGCCTAGAAAACCCTTGTGGATCTCCAGTCCATCCTCAGTGCAGACCAGGGTTAATCCAGGGTAATTTTTTTCCATTTCTGAGCATTTGAAAGCAGAAGCTCATGGAGTTCCTTCTCCAGGAGGGGCACTCTGTTCCCTGGCCCCTTGTGATCCTCCCTGCCAGGGCTGGTGTTTGCAGCTGCAGGAACACTCAGTTCCCTCTCTGATCCCAGCTCTGTCCACATCTGGCCCCTTGCAGGACAGCCACTCCATGGAAGGGATATTTGTTCATATTCCAGCCAGGGAATTAGAGACCCTCCCAGGAAGGAGACTCCATTCTTAAAACACTTCTGGAAAAGAAAATATCTGTTGAGATTTAAAGAAGTGACTTTGGTGTGAGCTGGGGGTGTTTCCCATCTCGGGAGAGCTCTTGAGCCCCACACAGGGACAGCTCCTGTCCCTGCCCTGTGCTCTCTTCCCCCAGGAGATGCCTTCAGCCCTCACAAGTCTTTGGGATGAGGTAAGCACAGATTCAGACAGCAAGATGCTGTCACTAAACCTGCCCTGAACACTCAGCCATGCAAACCCAGCAGGGGTTAAATCATCAGCCAGCATGAACTGCCTTGGCCTGTCACCAAACACCCTCTGAATCACTGGATTTTCCTGTTAATTTATTCCTTTCTGATCACTTGAGCTCACAGCCAACTATGTCATCAAAACCCTGACCCAGACAGCTTCTGACTTCCCCACTTGTGCACTGGAGGCTGTCCCAGCAGCAGAGCTGGGCAGGACAGGGCTGAGCAGGCTCCCTCCCCTCTGTTTAATCCCATTTTATTGCATCTTCCTTGCTGACAAGATTGACGTGGCCCTGCCGTGTTTCCCGTGGATTGACACGTGTAGGCACAGCCTCGGGGGATGAGAGCCCGGGCTTGAAAACAAAGAGGGGCATTTGCATTTTAGGATAATCAGGGTCACTTCCCTTTTTTCGCAGCACAGAAGGTGAAGGAAGGGAGCTGATCGTGTTGTCGGTGATATTTCCCCACAGACTGAGGGCAATCTCAGTGTTTACCCCATTTCTTGTAAAATCCAGACCCCACCAGTGCTCCCTGCATCGTCCCACTGATGGCATCAGGAATCCAGCTGGAGTCCCCAGGCAGATCTACAAGGCAAATCAGGAATAAATCCTTGGCTGGGGGAGCTCTGAGGATGGCACTGGTGACATTTGCTGAGCAAATCCCCCAGGGCAGTTTTTTGGTGAGATGTTGATGGCCCTCGTGGGATGACATCAATGGCAAGTTGAGATTCCCACTGAAATAAGTTTGTGAGCCCAGCTATTCCTGCACCTTGAGCTTGGGGAGGGGTTTTAGGAAGGAGTTGCTCCCCAGGAGCTGCAGCAGCATTCCAGGGCTGAGCTGATCCCTGAATCCTGTCAGAGTGAGCTGAGATCAGCCTGCAGGGTGCTGGAGGAGAGGGAGCTGTACAAACACAGGACAGCAGGAATTAGTTTTCACCCAGCTCTGATGGATAAAGCCCCAGTATCATTTATTCCATCTTGCCTCGATTAGCTTTTCTTATCACACGAGGGATCATTATCTTAATGTCTGCTCTAATGACATCAGCCTGCAGTAGCAGACTTGATAAATAGACTCCAGAGGCTCGGGTTGGCTCAGTGTGTGGAGGTAGATTTTGTGGTTGTCTGGGGAACATCAGGACATGAGATGATTCCTCCTGCACTTCTCCAGCTGCAGCCAGCCCTCTCCCTCCAGAACAGAGAAGGGAGGTTGGTGGTTAGAAAAGGGAGCTAAGGCATGTTCTCCTCCCTGGAAATAGCAGAGTCTGGAGTGAAATCCTGGTGCTGAGGCACCGCTGGAATTCCTCTGGAGCTGGCCAAGTGAGAGTTGGGTGATTGAGTAAAGGGAGGAAATGCAGCTGGTCAGGACAGGCAGAGGGTTCCTGTTCACAGCTCCATCCTCACCTCTGCCAGCCCTGCTGGGGCAGTGCTTTGAGATCCTCTGTTGAGATGTGCTGAAGAGGGCAAAGGGCTGGACCCACCCAGCCAGTTCTGCTCGTTTCTTTCACTTAAACTCATTGCTGTGACAGGAGTAATTAACCACACAACAATTAGTGCTCTGGAGGTGCATCCCTGGCTTCCCTGCGTGTGGAACCTGGATTTGTGGGGTTTTTGAGCATTTCCTGCAAGGTGCAAGTTGGCTGAGGTGCTGTTGAGCTCTGAGGGGTCTGCAGGGTTCCTGGGCAAGGCAGGGGTGGCAATGTCACTGTCCCACAGCAGAGTGGGGACAAAGCCTGGGAAACAGCTGCTGTTCAGAGGATGAGAGAAAAATCTCCCAGGTGTGGAGGATGGAGTGAGCAGCTTGTAAGGCAAGTTTCCGTGGTTCTGGGGAGGAGATTTGAGTGTTCAGTGTGGTGTGAGCCCAGGGAGGGGCCGTGTCCTGCTGGATGATCCCTCTGCACGAGTCCCTGTGCACTGCCTGTGGGTTACCAGCATGCTTCACGTGCTGCTGAAATCGTGTTGGAACCTCAAACAGAAGACACTTCGAAAAAAAACAAACCACAAAAAANAAAGAAGAAAAAAGCCCCCCAACCTAAAAGGGAAAAACGAGACAGTTTTAAATCTTTTTAATTGTTTCCTTCTGAGCTGAGAAATCTGAAAGGCTCCAAGTGACGTTGCCTTGGTGCTATAAAAAGACATGATTTCAAGTGACAGCGCAGCATCTCTCACCAGTTTTGTCTAGCCGAATTATGAATCTGGGAATTTTCTTGTTCTCCTCGTGAGCAGCTCTCCCCAGCCCCTCCCTGTGAGCCATCCCTCCGTGCAGCTGCAGAATGAGGCTCGATCCAGCAGAAGGAGCTCCAGCTCTGCCCGTGGGGTGGACTTGGCTGCTGTGCCTGGAAATCGTCACTTTTCCATCGATTCTTCCCTTTGTGCTTTGAATTCCGCTCGCCACGCTGCCCAAAATTGCCTTGGAAAAGAGCTTGGCTCGTTTCTTCCCGGTGAATTGCAGCGGAGTTACGGCTTTGCATATTAAAAAAAATTACCCCTCAAGAGACAATTTTGCACGATGGCCCCGAGTTCTGGTGAGGGAACAAACCACTTCAGAGCAGAACAGAAAAATACTTGCCTGCCAGACTTTTCCCAGAATTTTTTTTAGGAAGATGTGCAGATCAGGTGAATCTTCCCCTCTCATTTTCTGTTTTCCAGAAGGTGGGCATGTCCAAAAAAAAAAAAAAATAAAAAATGGAGAAGTCATTTTTGGGGCACCAAGGTGCTGTCTCACAGTTCCACAAGGAAATGCATTCTGGAATTCCCAGAGCACAGTGTTTTATCTGCATGTCCCACACACTGTGCATGTCCTTGACATCCACAGGTTTGATCCTTCAGGCTGTTGGACAAATAAGAGAAATGGGAAACCTTCAGCTGCTCGTGCAAGTAGAACCAGCCAGGAGCTTTTGGCAGTCATCCAGCCCAGATGTTGATGCCAGTAGCCCAGATGTTGATGCCAGTGGCCCAAATCCACAGCTGTGGGAAGGGGCAGGCTGTGCATGGGTGGGTTTCAAGCAAGGACAGACATTTTTCAGGAGTTTTGGGGAGGAACTGGATGGGGTTTGGCAGTGATCTGGCCAGGAGTGTCTGCCCTTCTCCCTTTTGGAGAAGACAGACCATGGATTCCATTCCTTGCAGTAACTCCATCACTGTCAGTGGACATCAGCCAGACTGTCCTTTCTCTGCTTCTTCAGCTTTCCAAGTGCACAGCATTTTGCTGATCCAGGAGGTTTCCCAGCATTTTGTATCATCATTAAAATACATTAGCTCACATTGGTTTAGAGGCAGTAAAGAGCCCAGCTACAGGATGCCAAAGCCATGGGGCCACATCACTAAAGCAAGGTGGCTTTAAGGACTTCCAAAACTAAAAACAATTTCTGTGTCCCCCCCCAACAGCAGCTTTAGATTCACAGCTCTTCTGTTGTAGAACGTGAGGAGTTTTGGTGGCACAAGGACTGGGTGCCTTTGAGGCAATTCCTGGTCAGTTTGAGAGCCAAAGCAGATTTATTTCCCAGCTTTAGCTGTGTAACAGATCCTAAAATCCCTCACCAGTCTCTGCTGGCAAAATTGGCCAAGGGCTGGTGGCCTCCAGGAGAAGGTTGGCACTCCTGGATGGGCTCAGGGCTGGAGTTTGTCCTCTGGGCTCACACATTGGCCAGCCTGGAGATGGGCAGCTCAGAGCAGGACAGTGCCAGGAGAAGGGGTGGGAGAGGGGCAGAGAGGAGCTCAGTGCCCTGCCCTGATGGGTTCCAGTCACACAGTGATGGAAATTCAAGCTGTTCTTGGAGTTCTGTACCCACAGGGGTGGTGCAGAAGCCGTGCCAGGTTTCCTGCAGCTGCCCCTGGCCGGTGTGAGCCCAGCACAGCTCTGGGGGTGGGAGACAGGAGCTTGGGAAGGCAGAGTAGAGAAGTCACTGATGAGTAACTACTCCGGCATGCAGGTACAGATACAGAACATCTCCAAGTTTGAAATGCTAATTGTGATGAATTCATTAAAGATTAATGAGTGTGAATCACAGAGCAGTTTTTGCCCACTGTGAGGAATGATCTTGGTTATTCTCTACAGTGGACAGAGATCTGCACAAAATACAGTAAAGAAGGAGAAATCAGTTAGACATTCTCAAGACATCTCCATTTGTCCTGAACCACTGGAGGATTTTCACCCTCGCTCGCTAAATCCCGCAGCAGGGAGAAGCGAATCAATTCCCTTCCCTAAAACACATTTTAGCTGCTGCCCCAAAGAGGTCCTGCCTGCCCAGCAGCCCAGCAGCGAGGTGAGAGCTCTGTGGGTGCCCTCGTGAGGCTGTCCCTGTGTGTCAGTGCCCGTCGTGTGCCGCCGTCCGTGCCCGGCAGCGCTGCCGTGTCTGTGTGTGGTCGGAGCCGCGTCGCTGTGCACGCCTTGCTCTGGTTCCTGGGTGCTAATCACCGTATTTTGCCTTCTCCAGCACCTTCCCAGCCGAGGATCTCAAAGTGTTTTACAAACATTAATTAATTTAGCTTCACAACCCTCCTGTGAGGTAGGTGGGGGATGCCATCCCGCTGTCCAGATGAGCTGCTCGGGGACAGCGGCCTCGCTGCTGTGGTTAAAGCCCGGGGAGGCGACGGCCCCCTCCAGCAGAAGGAAGAGCAGTTCTGCATGATCCAGAGATGGCCAGAGCTTACAGCGAGCTGCTCCACAGCCCTGCTCCTCTCTCCTTCCTGCAGTCACGGTTTCCAGCCGGCCCCGCTGCCCCGAGGCTGAAGGAGGGGTTGTCCTTGTGGGGAAGGACACCCAGACCGTGTCACTGTGCCCTGTAGGCCGCGCTTTGGTGGTGACACGCATCCCTTCCGTTCCACTTCAGTCACCCAGAGCCACCCTTTCCACACCATCCTTCCCAGCAGGATGCTGAGGCCCCCTCGCTGCGTGGGAGAGCTGTAAGGGCAGCATCCCCCTCCCCATTCCTGCACAGGAGCTCCGCTCCCCTGAGTGGGAACCGAACATCCCAACCCTAAAAGCGTAGCCTTGCCAGTCCATCCATTGCCACCAGTTTGGATCGAGCAGAATCTGCCTTTTCTGCCTTGTGTGCAGCCATTTTTGGGCTGAAACCAGACTGGTGAATTGAGAACAAACCCTATGGAAAAGTCCTAAAGAATGCTTCTCATCCCTGCAGGGTAGGGCTTCTCCCAGAGCGGCTCTGCTCCGTTCCTGCGGGAAGCGGAGCGGGGCGGCGCTCGGGGCCATGCTGGGGCTGCTCGGAGGGGAATGTTGGGGCAAGGCTGTTCTCCAGGGAGAGCTGGGAGCTGGGAGGGTCAGCAGGAGCTCGGAGCAGGACCTGTTCAATCAGCAGGACGAGTTGGCCTCGGCGGGGTCCCGGCTCTCCTGGCTCACACTGGACTTTTCCATGAGGGCGGGCAGAACGTGCCCGGCAGAAGTAATGGATTGCTGGATGGTGTGCCAGGCTCGGAGCGGTGGCACAGAGCTGAGAGGCAGGCAGCTTGGCAGCCCTGGCACGTCCTGGCGTGTGGGAGCCGGTTCTGGAGCGAGGAGGAGGATGAGGAGCAGTAGCATGACGAAGAAGGACGATTGACCCGATTGCTCTTTGACTGATCTGTTTCTTTTTCCCCCCAATCATCGATGCAGGTGTGAGCTACTCCAAGTCGGTTCCTCCAGCCTACCCACCACCCCAGGATCCATTAAATCAGGGACAATACATGGTGACAGATGGCATATCCCAGTCCCAGGTCTTCGAGTTCACCGAACCCAGACGCAGCCAGGCACCATTCTGGCAAAACTTCAGCAGGTTAACACCATTCAAAAAATAATACCTAGAGAGATGGAGAATTTTAACTTAAAAGAACTAAAATTTAAAAAAAATAAAAATCAATAAAATTATATT
>VXBI01002490.1:263036-275201 GCA_013397375.1 Toxostoma redivivum
AAAAACCCACAAACCCCAAGGTGTAAAAACCCACAAACCCCAAGGTGTAAAAACCTACAAACCCCAAGGAGTAAAACCCACAAACCCCAAGGTGTAAAAACCTACAAACCCCAAGGAGTAAAACCCACAAACCCCAAGGAGTAAAACCCACAAACCCCAAGGTGTAAAAACCCACAAACCCCAAGGAGTAAAACCCACAAACCCCAAGGATTAAAAACCTACAAACCCCAAGGAATTCTGCTGTGAGAGGATGAGACAGAGGAGAGAGGCAGCGCTGCACTAAAAGCTCCACACCTTGAGCAGGTTCAGGAGCAGGCTCGCTGAAAATCCAGATCCAGAGCTCAAACATCCCAGCTTCCCATTTGCCTCTCGCTTCAGCAACGCCCCCAGCCGAGCTTTTTTCTCTTGCTTGCATTGCTTGCAGTGGAGAGGACGCTGGGGCCGTGCTGGGCTCACCTCCCCGGGGAGGAGGGAGCAGCTCCCCCAAAATGCAGCTCCGTGTCCAGCCTGCCCTTGGAGAGCACCTCTGCTGCCACACCACCGTCTGTGCAGCCCAGCAGAGTTATTTACTGGCCAGCAGAGTTATTTATTTGCCAGCAAACTTTATTTTTTGCCAGCATTTTGCGCTCCCCAGCTTGGCAGAAGGAGCTTTGGGAAGGATGGGGAGAGGCGGGAGTGCAGAATCCGCTCAGGATGGGCAAGGCACCCAAACCAGGAGCCTGGGCACCCAAACCAGGAGCAGGAGCACCACCAAGGCTTCCTGAGCTTTAAAGGAGCCCCCTCCCTGCCCTGCAGCCTGCTCCCAGCCCAGCTCGCTTCTCCAGCAGTGGGAAGAGCCCTCCGTGGCCCCATGGGAATGGCTGGTGGCCAATTTGTGTCTTCCCTCTGATTTGTTTGGTTTCAGCTCTTCCAGCCACCCAGCATTCAGCTACTCCCAACTTTGCTTGCATAAAAACCAAAAACCAAAACCAAAGAAACCCGTTTGAAAGTCCTTGCTGTTGTGGGGAGGGTTGGGGTGTGCTCCAGGGTGTGTCTGTGCCTCACCTGGAGCACAGAAACATCCCTGGGCAGGGTGGGCTCTGCTCCTCCCGGGGGAGGGATGTGTTCGGGGCATGGCAGGAGTGTTTGTGGAGGGCTCAGAGCCACCTCTGCGTTATCCCCGTGTGGATCCTGGTGTTACAGACCAGCTTTTGCTTTGGAAGGAATGAGATTTTCAATCTGAGTGATGGTGCAGGGATTACACATCCCAACCCACCCCAAACAATCCATTTTCTTCTTACTCTGGAGCTAAGAAGCAGCATCCCAAAGCATGCAATGCACCATCTGTGCTGGTTTATAAGGAACAACTGAAATTGGTTGTGCTGGGGAGATGAAATGGGAATAACTGGCATTTTCAGAGTGTTTCCAACCCTGTCCACCCAGGGTTCCACAGTCAGCTGCTAAGGAAGGACAGGAGCTGTTAAACCACAAATATAATCCCCAAAGCTGCAGGTACAAATTGTAAAACTGCCTTTATTTGTCTGCACCTCCCACCTTTGCTACGGGAAAGAGATAGAAGGGATTTCNGGAAATAATCCCAGCCAGATTGCTCCTTTTGCAGTGAGGACTTTGTGCCCTGGTGGGGTGAGGAGTGGCCAGGGCTCCATCCCACAGCTGAGAGAATCAGACAGGGCAGGAAAAAATACTAAACCCTAAGGAGTAAAAACCCACAAACCCCAAGGTGTAAAAACCCACAAACCCCAAGGTGTAAAAACCTACAAACCCCAAGGAGTAAAACCCACAAACCCCAAGGAGTAAAACCCACAAACCCCAAGGTGTAAAAACCCACAAACCCCAAGGAGTAAAACCCACAAACCCCAAGGATTAAAAACCTACAAACCCCAAGGAATTCTGCTGTGAGAGGATGAGACAGAGGAGAGAGGCAGCGCTGCACTAAAAGCTCCACACCTTGAGCAGGTTCAGGAGCAGGCTCGCTGAAAATCCAGATCCAGAGCTCAAACATCCCAGCTTCCCATTTGCCTCTCGCTTCAGCAACGCCCCCAGCCGAGCTTTTTTCTCTTGCTTGCATTGCTTGCAGTGGAGAGGACGCTGGGGCCGTGCTGGGCTCACCTCCCCGGGGAGGAGGGAGCAGCTCCCCCAAAATGCAGCTCCGTGTCCAGCCTGCCCTTGGAGAGCACCTCTGCTGCCACACCACCGTCTGTGCAGCCCAGCAGAGTTATTTACTGGCCAGCAGAGTTATTTATTTGCCAGCAAACTTTATTTTTTGCCAGCATTTTGCGCTCCCCAGCTTGGCAGAAGGAGCTTTGGGAAGGATGGGGAGAGGCGGGAGTGCAGAATCCGCTCAGGATGGGCAAGGCACCCAAACCAGGAGCCTGGGCACCCAAACCAGGAGCAGGAGCACCACCAAGGCTTCCTGAGCTTTAAAGGAGCCCCCTCCCTGCCCTGCAGCCTGCTCCCAGCCCAGCTCGCTTCTCCAGCAGTGGGAAGAGCCCTCCGTGGCCCCATGGGAATGGCTGGTGGCCAATTTGTGTCTTCCCTCTGATTTGTTTGGTTTCAGCTCTTCCAGCCACCCAGCATTCAGCTACTCCCAACTTTGCTTGCATAAAAACCAAAAACCAAAACCAAAGAAACCCGTTTGAAAGTCCTTGCTGTTGTGGGGAGGGTTGGGGTGTGCTCCAGGGTGTGTCTGTGCCTCACCTGGAGCACAGAAACATCCCTGGGCAGGGTGGGCTCTGCTCCTCCCGGGGGAGGGATGTGTTCGGGGCATGGCAGGAGTGTTTGTGGAGGGCTCAGAGCCACCTCTGCGTTATCCCCGTGTGGATCCTGGTGTTACAGACCAGCTTTTGCTTTGGAAGGAATGAGATTTTCAATCTGAGTGATGGTGCAGGGATTACACATCCCAACCCACCCCAAACAATCCATTTTCTTCTTACTCTGGAGCTAAGAAGCAGCATCCCAAAGCATGCAATGCACCATCTGTGCTGGTTTATAAGGAACAACTGAAATTGGTTGTGCTGGGGAGATGAAATGGGAATAACTGGCATTTTCAGAGTGTTTCCAACCCTGTCCACCCAGGGTTCCACAGTCAGCTGCTAAGGAAGGACAGGAGCTGTTAAACCACAAATATAATCCCCAAAGCTGCAGGTACAAATTGTAAAACTGCCTTTATTTGTCTGCACCTCCCACCTTTGCTACGGGAAAGAGATAGAAGGGATTTCTGAAATGCTTTTAATGTTCACATCCTTTTTTCTTCCAGCTCTCTCCAGGCAAAATTCATCCTGGTGAAGATGTGCACCTTGTCCTGTCAGAGCCACAGGAGTTTGTCACCTCTTGGAGGTTTGACAGATCTCTGTGCTCAGCCCTTTCCCCAGGCTGGAAATGGCTCTGAAGTTTTTTCTGTTTCAACAGTCCCCCAGGGCACATCCCCAAATTTCCCTCCAGCCCTTCCCTGCCCAAACCCAGGGTCTGTGTGTTGTCTGGGGGACATGGGGCACTTTCCTTTTCTCCTGGTGCCAACAAAATGGGACAGGGAGCACTGGGGAAGGTTTGTTTTCCATTCAGGAGAGCAGGTTAAAGGTGCAACCCTTGCAGGAACATAAAGAACGTTTCTTTGTGTCTCATAAAGAAATCAGTGCTGCAAGCAGTGCCTGGTCTGGGGCATCCTGACAGATGTGACACAGCTGGGGGGGAGCTGGGAATGACATTTTGGGGGGGAGAGGAGGGGTGGACACAGAGCTGGGGACACACAGGGCTGGACACAGCTCCTGGACAAACAGCTCTGCACACACAGAACTCTGGACATGTGCACATCTTGTTCACACTCACACCCAGAACACACCTAGAGCCTCTCCAGGTGTTTTTTATTCCTGTTTCACAGCTGGATGGGAACACAGACACATTGTTTTGCCAGGATCTGGTTTTTCCACAACAAATCCTGGCACTAAATTCACCTATAAATAACCTGTGAGAATCAGCTCCAAGACACTCAGGGCTGCCTTGGTGGCCAGCCCTGGAGGCCAGTGGAGTTAACTTCAGAAGAGGAGTTTCATTCTCTGTTTTTCATCTGGAGAAGCAATTACAGGATCTATTGGTGTATTTGCTTTTTTTCTTAGCTCACCTTTACAAAAGCTGTGCAGCTTTTATTCAACAAATCCTCAGAGGGGGTGGATGTGCATTCAAACCTCTGCAGGGTCACAGGAAATCAAAAAGCTCCTTGCCCACAGCGTGGTTTGCCCTGGGTGGAAGTGGTTTAGGACCTAAGACAGAAATCTCTAAGTCTGGTTTTACAGAGGCTGAGTTTGAGCAGCAGGTTTGAACAGGAGTGGAGTCACTGCTGCTGTGTCACCAAGTCCTTTGTCACTGCTCCTCCAGCCTGGTGGGACCTGAATAGTCTGAGCTGAGCTCAGCTGAGCTGCACTGCCCAGGCTGGTCTAACACACTCTGATCCTGCCTGACCTGCACATTTTGTACCTTTTCCTTCGTCACTCATCCTGTGCAGGGAGATCTGAGCCTGAGGAATGGTAGCAGGTCTCAAAGTGGAATTGCTTTCCACACATTTGAGCCATCACACAAGTCCTGTCCTCAGGACTGGAAAAGCAAAGTGCCTTTTGCCTTGGTTTAACTCCCCAGCAGCCAAACTGGGCTTTTTCTGTGCCAAAAAAAAAAAAAAAAAAAAAAAAAAAAAGAAGAGCAGCCTGACAGCACCAAAGCTCAGGTGACAGGAAAGTGGGTGTTTTTTACAGAGCCTGGTTTTTACACAGCCCTCAATCAGCAAAGGACAAGACAAGCAAATTGCACCGATTGTGCAATTGTCACCATCTCTGTCATTGCTGCCTTATCAGTCCTAAAGCACATTGTTTGTGTTTTGTGATTTATTTTGGTTTATCTATGGTTTATTTTTTGGGCTGGAGGGTCCATGGCCAGCTGCAGAGGGCTCTGGCACGCCCCGGGGACACTCAGGTGACACAAACACCTGTGACAGTCCCCAGGACCCCCGGGCGCTGTCATTGCTGGGTGGGGCTGTGCGGACAGGGAGGGTTTTTCCCTGACCCCACCCAGGGGAGCTGTTAAAGCCTTACCCTTATCCCTCAAGGGCTGGGTGACCAACTCTGCTTTCCTCAAAGTTTCGCTCCCCCACAGATCCAGGGCAGCACGAGAGGAGTCCCTGGCCAGCCCTGCTGCTGCGGTGGTTGCACGCAATCCAGAGGAAATCCCGAATCTTTGGACCAGGAAAGGAAAATAGGAGTTCATACCATAAATACCCCTAGCTGTGCTGGGAGCCAGGGGGGCTCTGACCCTGCTGGGCCCCCGAGGACCGAGCCTGCTCCCCACAGCCCCCCCGTGCCTGCTCCTGCTGGATTTTCCTCCTGGATTTTCCTCCTGGATTTCCACCTGCACAGGGGACAGTGATGCTGCAGGGGTTTGGATCCCAGCCCCTCCCTGGCTGCCATTCCATGGAATTCCCAGCCTGCTGGTCAGCTTGGGGCAGAAGGAAAAGGATGGAGAGAAGCAACAAAATGTTGGATGGTCCCAGAGCTGCCAGGGGGGCTGGATGTGTTTCTGCTGCCTGGATGCACCATTAAAAAGTTGGATTTTGCTGCCTGCTGACAGCTGAGTGGTTCCAGCCTCCAAAGGGCTCCAGGAAGGACATCCCTGGTGGTGTGGGGGTCCCAGGTGGGTTTGTGGAGCAGAGGGGCAGCAACACTTCCCTGGAAAAGGGAAATGGGAGCTTGGATTCTCCTGTCCATCCCTGCAGCTGGTGATTTCCAGCCTGGGGAAACCAGGCTGGCAGCCTGAGGAGGCAGGGGCTGAGTTCTGCCCTGTCCTGTGGGGTGGAGGAGAAATCAGAGCCCTTCCCAGAGGCTGCTCCACCAAAATTCACCCCGGGGCTCATCCCACTCCCCACACTGACCACAGGGAGCAGGGTTAATGACTGACCCTGAGGGAATAACCAAAAATCTAGAGATTACAGCCATAGGAGAGAGGACCTGCTCAGCACTGGGTTTTGTCCTGGCTCTGTAATTCTTCTGGATTTTCATGCAGAGGCACATTGGTGATAGTGAAGGGGGTAAAGGCCACACAAACAAAGTCTGATCCAAACTGCTGCAGAAATTCCAGTTTGAATGTTTGAGTTCCACCCCAAACCCCAGTTTCAATCCCTCTGCCATTCCCAGGAGGAATTCCAGCAGAAAAGGGCACTGCCTTCAGTGCCAGGAATATTCATCCCTGCTCCAAACCCCATCTTGGGCTGCTGTTCACACCTGGGGCTGCTCACCTGGGTCTGCAGGTGTGCAAGAGGCTGGAAACCAACAGGAGGGCTGTGGTGGGCTCCTGTGTGCCAGGGCAAACAAATAAAACAAATAAAAACAGATGATAAAACCAGGTTTTGATAAATAATCGTGGATTGGAGTGGTTCCACCCAAACCTCACAGAGGGGATCCTCCAGGTGGGACTGAGCATGGAGAACTGCCAGCAAAGCCAAGAGCAGCTGTGTCCAGCTGTATCCAGCTGTGTCCAGCTGTGCTTGCACAGGAGGCTCCAGGCTGAGGGGGCTGGAAAAAGCCTTAGCAGCAAATGCAGAATTAATGACACGGGAATGAATGCTTGTCTGGGTGAAATACATGGAATTTTAAAAAACATTGTTCCTCTTGACTTGTGGCTGGTAATGAATTAAAGCTGCTCTGGAAGATGCCTCATTTCTGTCTGGCTCCAGTGCTGGAGCTGGGAGGACTGGGCTGGGCTGGGAGGCTGAGGGGTGTCAGGGACATCAGCACAAAACCAGCCCTGTGAGCAAAGAGAGCCCAGGGCGCTGCAGGGGACACCTGGGGAGGTGAGGCCCCTCGGAGCCTCGTCCCCACCTGGCTGGCTGTCCCCAAGGCTGGGATTTGTGACAGGATCCCCAATTCCAGGCACATGGTCCTGCAGGGATGGACACAGAGCTGGCCCCACTGATCCCTCCAGCTTTTCCAGACCCTGGAAAATCCCCCGGGCATGGAGGGGGCTGGGCGAGCTCTCCCCTCTGGGCTCAGCTCCATCCCAGCTGGAGTGGGTGCTGAGGAGCTGGGTCAGGGTTTGTTCTTGCTGGACACCCACAATTCCCAGTTTTTATCATGCTCATGTTGGCTACTCCCCCTTTCTCCTCACTTCTCCAGGGTCAGTCAGGGTTTTATTTTGGAATTCCAGGATTTCAGCCTTTCCCAGGACATGAAGCTCCAGCCCAAGCACCACAAGTGTTTCAGTGCAGCTTTGCCACTTACAGTCCCACCCTCCCCTAAACGCTGCAGGAAGAGCAAGGCTGCTTCCCCAGGGAGGGAGGGGATCTCAAGTGCACTTTATTGAGCTAAAAATAAATTTATGCAAAGAAAACAAAGTCCACACCCAACAAAGATGCAAGAGGACGATGGCAAAGAGAAGACAGCACAACAAACCAGGAGAAATTCCCTTTTCCCAGACTTTGTGCTGAAACCAGAGGAGGGAAAGGTTGTTAGGGAGCAAATGTGATATAAATGATATCCTCAGGAAAGGGCTCACATTAACAGGGCAGAATTAAAGAAAGGCTCCATTATTGTGGTTCTGCTGGGCTCTTCCACAATTAAACTGAGCTTAGGGCTGCTCCTCACCAAGGCTGGCCCTGCAAGGCACAGCTAAAATTAGCTGGGCAAGAATTGCACAGCCCAGCCACAAATTAGCAGATCCAGAGCGTGATGCTTGACATTGTCCCCAAGTCCTCAGCTCCCACTGCAAAATAAAGCTGGTCTGGAGGCTTGGGCTTGGCAGGAGAAGGGAAAGCTGAAAATAGATGTGGCTGCCTGCTCTGGGTACGGGGAGTGCTGGCTGAACCCTTTAATTAGCTGTGTTAATGAAAAGTAAATTTTGGAATCCTCTCTCTCCTCCAGATTTCCAGCTTGCCAAATGTTCAGATAATGAACTTTCAGATGGTTGAACCTGTCCTAAGCCCCAGACAGCTGGGAGCTCCATGGCTGCAGCAATCCCAAGGTTCATTCCCTCCATCCCCATCAGGACAGGTTGGAAAACCATGGGAACAACCAAGCCTGGGTCCAAGGGCCAGGATTGCCTTTTCCTTTGGGCTCAGCTACAAAAACCTTCAATGCAGCCCCATTCCAGCCTCCAAAAATCAATCAGCTCCCCAAAATCAAAGCTGGCATGGACATGGCCCAGACTGGTTGGGTAGTTGAAAAAATGAAAAATTTTTCAGTAATAAATTAAGACTTATTAATTTAATAAATTTAGATTTATTTATTTAATAAATTTAGATTTATTTCAGTGAGGGCAACACCCATTGCCTGGCAGTGCTTGCCCAGCCACATTTTCTTCCACTAGAAATCAGGGAGGACAAATCCCTTCCCAACTCTTTTTTTGCTACAAACTTCACTTCATTTAAACCCATCTTCACTCAGAACAGGAAAAAAAAATTAAAATGTTTCCTTTCAAAATGAGCAAGCTGCATTTTTATTTTCCTCTTTCTAAGGGCATCATTTTTAACCTGTGCATGTGGGTCAGAGGGAAGAGGAGATTTTCTCCCCAGAGTATTTGGCTTAAGAAATGCAGGAAAATCTGCTGAGAAAGTGATGCCAAAATCAACCATTCCAGGGTAACCTTTCCCTTTGCTGCATTGCTGGTTGGATTTCTCCATCTGGGCCCAAAAAACACCTGGAAAAAATTCTCCATGGAAGCATCAGAGGAGGAGCTGTGCTTGAAATGAACACACAAAATAAACACTGAGAGGAGACAACAACTCCATTTCTTTGTGCCCATTCTCTGGCTGTGATCTCTGACAAAACATTGATGAGACATGTTGTTTTTAAACACATTTTTAAAAAAAAAATATAATTTTTCTTGTTTCTCATAATAAAATAAATCCAGGGAGTTGGGCTGCTCCCTGTTCCTGGGTGCTGACTGCCCCCTAAGTGCTTGTTTTTAATAGGGGAAAAAAAAAAAATTGGCCCTTTTCTTCTCCAGAGTGCTGGAAATGCAGAAAATTTGTATTTTTCATGCATGCCAAATTCAGCAGAACAGGGAAGAATTTGATTTTTGCTTTCAGGCAACGTTTGCTGTTTCACTATTTCCATTTATTTGTGCAAGTGTCTTCCCTACTTCTGCTTTGTACTGGCAGTTCATAAAAAGCAGATAAGAGAAACTGCTTTTAGTGTCTGCAAACTAATTTTGTGAAATCAATTAACACGTTAATGAATTAAAGAGTGTTACCATTTTCACATTTCTTCTCCCTGATAATGCCAAGCAGTGGAATTGGAGGGCAAAGATTTGCATGGTTTGTTATTGCTGGGAGCTTTGCTAATTATTTTTTTCCTGCTTTTCTGTCCCAGGAAATGTCATCAAACCGTGGTGGGGAGGGAAAGCACCGAGCAGGGTTTATTCCCCACGTGAAAAACACTTGAAAAAATCCAAGGAAAAGTCATCCCAAGTGGAAATTAATAAAGCACAGCCTTGTTCCTCCCAAAATGTGGGAGCAGGATGCCAGATTCACACATAAAATCATTTATTTTGGGGCTTAGGGTTGCTGAGGGAGAGGGGGGATTGGCCTCCCCATATTTATTATTTGAAATAATTCAATGAAAACTCTTTCAGTGCTTAGAAGAGAGTTGTTTCCATGCTGATACCCCCATCAAACACATCCAGTGGAGCATCCACAAATGTCACTCAGCTGGAAGGGAGATGCAAAGGATCCAGAGGGAATGCACAGAGCAGCATTAATTTCCTGTCAGGGGACACACACATCACATCCAGCACTCAGACACAGAGCTGAAAGATCAGCAGCATCCCAGGCTGGGATCCCTCAGGAATGGGATTTTTGGGGTGGTTGTGTAGGGCAGGGGTGAGATCAGGAACATCCCATGCTGGGATCCCTCAGGAATGGGATTTTTGGGTGCTTTTGTAGGGAATAAGATCAGGAACATCCCATGCTGGGATCCCTCAGGAATGGGATTTTTGGGGTGTTTGTGCAATGCAGGGTAAGATCAGGAACATCCCACGCTGGGATCTCTCAGGAATGCACAGGATGGGATTTTGGGGGTATTTGTATAGGGCAGGGATAATACCAGGAACATCCTGTGCTGGGATCCCTCAGGGATGGGATTTTTGGGGTATTTGTGCAATGCAGGGTAAGATCAGGTGCATCCCATGCTGAGATATCTCAGGAATGGGATTTTTGGGATGTTGATGCAGGGCAGGAATAAGATCAGGAACATCCCATGCTGGGATCTCTCAAGGATGGGATTTTTGGTGTATTTGTGTAGGGCAGGAATAAGATGGGGAACATCCCATGCTGAGATATCTTAGGAATGGGATTTTTGGGATGTTTATGCAGGGCAGGAATAAGATCAGGAACATCCCATGCTGGGATCTCTCAGGAATGCACAGGATGGGATTTTGGGGGTATTTGTATAGGGCAGGGATAATACCAGGAACATCCTGTGCTGAAATCTCTCAGGGATGGGATTTTTGGGGTGTTTGTGCAATGCAGGGTAAGATCAGGAACATCCCATGCTGGGATCTCTCAAGGATGGGATTTTTGGGGTGTTTGTGCAGGGCAGGAATAAGATGGGGAACATCCCATGCTGAGATATCTTAGGAATGGGATTTTTGGGATGTTTATGCAGGGCAGGAATAAGATCAGGAGCATCCCACGCTGGGATCTCTCAAGAATGCACAGGATGGGATTTTGGGGGTATTTGTATAGGGCAGGGATAATACCAGGAACATCCTGTGCTGAAATCTCTCAGGGATGGGATTTTTGGGGTGTTTGTGCAATGCAGGGTAAGATCAGGAACATCCCATGCTGGGATCTCTCAGGGATGCACAGGGTGGGATTTTTGGGGTGTTTGTAGGGCCAGGATGATCCTGAAGGGTCCCTTCCAACACAGCACATCCTGTGGTTCAGTGACTCCAACAAAGCCCAGAAAATCTCTGCCCTGACAGAAAAACGAGGGCAGCACCTCCCTGTGCTGCAGTTTGGGATCCTGGAAGCGGCTCCTTGGCCTGCAGAGAGTGTGGGACAGCTGGGGCCAGGGAAACCCTACAAATAAAATCCCACAGGATGGATCATCCTCTCCAAGGCTTTGGGAGAGACAATTCTGGGAGTCAATTGCCAGGGATAAACAAACTCACAGCAGCACCAGCACAGCTCTGAGCATCCCAGGGGTGAGATCAGAGCAGGCACAGGGGGTTCTGAATTCCCTTCTCCATCCAGGAATTCCCCTTTTTTTCCAAGTGCAGGCTCAGAGGGAGCCAGGAGCTGATGTGGGGGGGAGAGGAGCTCAGGGAGGTTTCATTCCTTCAGCCCTGATTGGGAGACTCCCAGTTCTGGCTGCACTTTGAAAAGGTTTGGAGCTGGGAATGTGGGATGAGAATTCCAGAGGCTGGGAATGGGGAGGATGAGAATTCCAGGAGTTGGGAATGGGGAGGATGAGAATTCCAGGAGCTGGGAATGGGGGGAAGGAGAATTCCAGGAACTGGAAATGGGGGGCGGGTGGGGAATAAGACTCTGAGGAGCTGGGAATGGGGGGATGAGAATTCCAGGAGTAACTTCCTAAAAAATGCTGGCTCATGGGGGAATTTGGGTTGAAAAATGTGCCAGACATCACAGCTGTCACCCAAAACAAGAGGAAGAAAACCAAACTTCCCTCAAAGCAGATCACTGATGCTGTGAGGCAAGGGCAGATCCTGCCCCTCATTCCCAGGAGGAAAATGGGGCAGGAATTCCTTCCCACACTCAGGCACAGCAGGAGTGGGAGCAGAAAGGGAAAAAAAAAAATAAAAANGGGGGATGAGACTCTGAGGAGCTGGGAATTGGGGGAATGAGAATTCCAGGAACTGGGAATGGGGAAATGAGGCTCCCAGAAGCGGGGAATGGGGGAATGAGAATTCCAGGAGCTGGGAATGGGGGGAAGGAGAATTCCAGGAACTGGAAATGGGGGGCGGGTGGGGAATAAGACTCTGAGGAGCTGGGAATGGGGGGATGAGAATTCCAGGAGCTGGGAATGGGGGGAAGGAGAATTCCAGGAACTGGAAATGGGGGGCGGGTGGGGAATAAGACTCTGAGGAGCTGGGAATGGGGGGATGAGAATTCCAGGAGTAACTTCCTAAAAAATGCTGGCTCATGGGGGAATTTGGGTTGAAAAATGTGCC
>VXBI01002491.1:0-64024 GCA_013397375.1 Toxostoma redivivum
TGTTGTACCCCTTTTGGTTGGTTTATTCCACGTTGCCCCTTCGCGCCCTTACCCCTGTCAGTTAGGCTAAACCCCTCTCCTTGTTCTGGATCCTTCCCTGTTCCCTTCCAGTTGTCAATCTCCCCTGGCCACACCTTTTCTTCTAGAGAGTTCACTGTCAGTTACTGGTTCCTAGTTCGATGATCGTACCCTGCAAGTTGTGACCCACCCATGCTCCTCCCTATTGGTTCGCTGTATGCCGGTTCCCTCCCATTGTAACGCCCCTCAGTTCTTCTCATCGGTCTATGTGTTGTACCCTCCTCTGGGGGAGGGCCCCTATTTAAGTTGGTGTAACCAAGTTCTCCTTGCCTTTCTTGGTATCGTTTCCCTGCTTGTGTTGTCTCTCTGCCTGCTTCTTCAATAACCCTGCGGAACCCTGAAAGGACCCTCCTGCTTCTTTGCTTCTCCCCGACATCAATGACTGCCACGAAGGCTCATGCCTTACCCTCTCCCTGGACTTTGGAAGTATCCGGGAGAGGGGTCACTCTTGGCGCTTCCCCCACCTCAGGAGCTAGCTGGGTGGGCAGTACGTAAGTGGACAGAGGTGGGTGGCGTCAGTTATCCAACCACCTCACTGCAGGGCATGTCTGAGCCTGGGTGAAGTACCAGAAAACAGTGAGAGCAGATGAACAATACGCTCTGGGTGTTGAGCAGACCCATAACAGTAGTAACTAGTAGTAGTAACTTAATTTCTTCCAATTATTTAACTGTTCTTATTAGTAGCAGTAATTTAATTTCTCCCAATTATTTAACTGTTCTTATTTCAATTCATGGAGTTTCCTTTCCTCTTCTCGGAGGAGGAGTAACTACCTGCATGGTACTCAGTTGCCAGCTGGGGTTAAACCATGAGAGCAAAAATGACATTTTATACATTTCCCATGCTATTTCTAGATTCCCTGTAGGCAAATGAAAAGCAGAGTTAAAAAAAAAAATCAAAGCACTTCCCATCTTTTATTAGAAACTTTATTGTATTAACCTACAGGTACGTGAAGTGAAATATATGGTAGTGAGAGGGAGAATGATGAACATCAGTCATCTTTGGAAAATACATATATATGTTCTCACAACAAAACACTTTTTTTGTTACAACTAAGAAAAAAAAAAGCCAGGCACACTTGATAGGTTTTCTTGAAAAATATAATACAGTTCAATCATATCAAAGTGAAGTTTCGTGGGCTAAAAAACAGAAATTATCTTTAGTGCTCTAGCACTAGTATCAGTGTATCAAATGACAAGGTTTTCTCTACAGTAATTGCTAAACATACACTCATTTGTTTTCAGTAATTTCAGATACTGTATATATAACTGTATATACAATCTTTAATATAAAGCATTTTTTGTCAAAACTAGCTCTGTGTTCTTCAGTCTGGACTTTAGAGCTTCGGTGTAAGAATTACTATTTGGACACATACTGGATAAAAATGGTTGTTAGTGTACTTGAAAGTCCAATCTATTTAGAGTAACACATTCCTCAGTCTAGATTTTATCTTAACTTCACTTCAATATGAACTTGCAGATTGTCTCAGCAGAAAGTGTGAGTACATTGAAATCTTCCTTCCTGGAACCTGCATGTGCATCTCCAATTAAAGTTAATGGAAGTTCTCTGGGTAGATCAAGGTAAGGACAGATTTGATGTGTAACAGCGTGTTGTGATTAAAATCCTGGATATAGTAGAAAGTTGTGAGGTTTGTTAGCTTCTAAGTGGCCTGAATTAATAATGCCTACAGTATTTCAAGCCTAAAGTTTATACTCTTTACTTCAAAGTCAGCTATTAACTCAGTGCAGCCTTTGATTAAAATGATGATGTATTACTAGGAGAGAGCTACCTCCATTTTCAATGCTGTATTTTGTCACTACTATAATGTGAATATATAGAGGCAAGGCATCCCTTTCCATTCCTGGCTGTGGTGAAGCCAACTCTCAGAGTGCAGTTGTTCCATCACCTGAGCCATTCAGCCTCCTCCAGCCTACAGAATGCACCTTCAGAAATATTGAAATTGTGTGAAGACCACAGTGGGATCTACAAGAACTGTCTGGCATCCACGAGGATTGAGCTGGGGATCTCTGAAGCTGAGAGCAGAGGGCACTCCAGGAAATCAGTGTTCTGAGCACCTCAGCAGGAATCATTCTCTGAAGTAAATTCACAAGCCATTTGCTTGCCCTGCATGTACTGCAGATCCAGCTCAACATTGTTGTTGCTGGCTGCACAGCAGGAGTTTTACCCTCATGCAGGAAGACAGACCTCAGATGTGTGTATTTAGAACACACACACTAAGCAAAATTACAGTAAACTCATCAATTTTCATGAATATTTGAATATATCACTCAAGGATATGTAACATATCCATATGGAAATTTTAAAACCTCCCAAAGTTTCTTCAGCTCTTCACTTTTTTTCCATGTTAAAAGAATTGTCTATATGATGAAGAGAATTTATCTAGTGGTGTTCAAAAAGACCAAGAAGTTTTTGTGAGCTCCCTAGAGTTTAATGCTGCATTTTCTATGCATGGCTTTAGAGATGAAAGGTTTTATTTTCAAGTCTGTTTCACACAATACAAAAAAAATCCCAAATCAGTATATTCCAGCAGCTCTACATTTTATCTAAATGCATACAAAGCCAATCAGTACTTCAGCTTAGATAGGGATGAAATAGCAACCAGCCTCAGAAATCTTCTAGCTAATATCTGTACTTTCCAAATCCACAGATAATGGAATTCTTCATTCCAAGGATGTAACAGAAATGCCCAGGGAACTGCAAAACAGTCAGTGTCCTTTTCCCCATCCATCAGCCACACACCAGCCCTCGGGACAAGGTGCTACAGAGGCATTGCCAGATCGTGTTAAATGCTGGCACCTCATTCTTAGGTTCCTAAAAGGATCTTTCCACTGAAAGAGGATGTCTAGTCTATAACAACCACATTATTTTTAGGTTTGGGATTTGTTTGGGGAAAATTCAGTCCAGGACATGTTGGTGAATTTAATTTCCCCTGAATGTTGCTGTTCATAATCGACCTTTTGGAAGGACTGAAAGACTCTTTTGGGAAAAGGGGCTGTTTTGGGAAGATGGTCTCCATCCACATGGCCAACAGAATAAGCTAAACTTCAAGGAGGAACTGTTTCTTACTTTCCTTCTGTGTTCTTGTGTCACTCTCACCAAAAAACACCTTGATTTTCTTTCCCCAAATGAATGAATGAATCTGAACTGTTATGTATTTTGTAATCACCTCTGATAAACATCACTGTGAATTCTTACTTTGATCTTCTTGCTCTGCCCAGAGGTCCCTTGAACCACACAAAATAAAGGCCAGTTGGCAAAAATGCAAATGAAATGGACACACACACGAATATTTTTGCAGTTCTAAGCTAGTTCACTAAAATTACAGACACACAGTGTAAAAATGGAGACAGAAGTTCATGAAGGTGGGGGGGGTACATGTGTCACATTATTAGCAATGCAAAAGACCAGCTTAAGCATGTGTTTCCCTACATCAACTACAGGAAAGTAAAGGTGCCTTTTTAGCAAGTACGCACAGAGTTTGCTTAGTTATTTCAAAGAAAACAGAAGTCAGAACACTTTACTATCTTTCTCCTATATTACAGTCATTATTACTACCTTTTTATAAAATGTAAACCCTTCCTTGCAGTTAAGATTCACAGAAGTCATCACCTTTATCCACTCCTTACATAATCAGTCCATGGTGATAAAAATAAACTGATTCCATTGACATAGTGCTTGAAGTAATAACTGATATTGTGGATCATTAGTTTGTGTGTGGCAGAAACAGTGGTCAGAACTGCAACATATGAACCTGAACTGTAGCAAAATACTTGTTGAAGACTGCTGCTGGGTCTGCAGTACTAAGAGATCTTGAAGCATCATGTAAATATTGATGTATGCAATTCTTTTATCTTCAGAACTCTTCAAGCCAAGTACATCCACCACCTGAAATGGATGGCAATGCCTGATGATGGATTTCCCAAACAGCTGCCACATTGTGCTTCCTTATCCCCATCAGATCTTGTTTCTTAGAATTTGTCTTGACTAAAGATAAGAATGGAAGGTAAAATTTGGCAAGGCAGTTTTACTTCTACTAGTGAGTAAGTGGTGAATCAGATCACCTGTATGAAGTGGTATTTGGTAAATTGCATTGTCCTGGGAGTATTACTACTCTGGAACATGACAGACATGAAGCCTATACTTGAAGTCAATAAAACGTGAGGTTATCAAGACTAATCTGCAAACTACTATTTTTTAAGCCAGTATATTACAGTATAAATGTGTTTGCATACTTGTTTCTAGAAAATGTACTGCCGTGGAATAAAAAAAAAAAGAAGAAGAAGAATCAGGATCCCCAGAGTGTGGCATTTGTCCATCTGTCACTTGTAGACACAATACAGACCTTGTGCTGAGATTCTGCTTAAGGTACAGCAATTGTCTGCCTGACAGATGAGGAGCCAAGAGAGATGGTAAACTAGCGAGGAAGGAGCACAACTGTGCCACTCTGCCCCTTGAGAGTCCCAGGTGTTGTAGGCATCAGCTTCTGGCGGGGTTATTTGCTGCTGACCTCCTCTGTGGAGGGCGTGGGGGTCCCTCGGACGGGAAGCAGGTCATAGTGGCACGGAATGTGGCTGTTTTTTGGGAGGTCGTAGGGATCCTGGCCGAAGCGCCCACTGCCGCTGCTGAATGCACCCTGGACAACGCTCACTGTGGGCTCTGTGAGGAGAGAGAGCATACACTCAACTTCAAGGATACTTCATTTCAGTTTCTGCTGCTCTAGGAAGATTCCTCATCATGCTGAGTCCTCAAATGTAGCTGTAGAAACACAGGTTGGTGCTTTTGCTTCGCACTTGCAGCAAGGCCCTGCCATGATTGTCTTTACAGACAGAAACGAGACAACATCTCTTCCTTCTGTGTCTTTAATTTCAGTAAATTAAAAAAAAAAAAAACAGCAAAACAACTTGGATTTATAGGCTTTAATCAAGACTCGGTAACATTACTTAAAAGCAGAATGGGTATGTTTGATGGATTTCAGTGATCTCTACTTGCATGTAGAAAAGGAAAATATATCCTGTGCCAGTGGACACAATTTATTACAGGCCAGAGATGATCAGCATAGCTACCACTCCATAGCACCCCAAAGTCTTTTGTAACTACAGAAATAATGTTAACTAGGTAGGGCCCATATTAGTGGAATACTGTATCTGTGGGTGAAGATGCCATTTTTTTCTGATCATGAGAAAGAAACAGAACTTCAGGCCTGTCATACATAACTCCAGCTGCATTCAGTCTCACCTAGAGCTGAACTCCACTGCAATCAAATGCAAAGCTTACCTTACGCTGCTGTTTAAAGGAAGGCTTTCACTATAGGGCAATTCAGAGATATCTGAACAGAGCTGAAGGTACTTCAAACCCTGTTTGTGTGAATTACAGCAGAAGAGTAAATAATGCTTTTGTTACAGCTTTTGAGCAGTACACAGACTCTGATCACGTAATTCTGTTTTTCCAGTGATTTTCATGTGTTTTGATGAGGGTGAATCAGAGAATAAAAAGCCCTGTGCTCTTTGTTCCTAACCCCCAGCATCCAGAGATAGATTTTGTACCTACCAACTTCATACACGTTCTTGCTGGCTGTGGCAGAGCTGGCGATCTCGGCATAGGGGGAGTCGCGACGTGCTGGGGACTTCATTTCCACATAGCCACATTCTGAACTCTTTGGCAGCAGAGCTGGTGGGTCTTTGATGGTAGCATAGGGGTTCTCAGAGCTGCTCAGTGAGCAATTACTTAAATTGTATTCCGAGTTCTTCACCAGATCTACAAAAAGAAAAATACGTTACTGTCTCGAGCATGCTGCATGCTATGGACATTGGTATAAAAAAGAAAAAAAAAATTGTTTTCTTTCATGCTGAGTTCTAAAAAGTGAATATTTAAATAGAAAACAGTCATAACACTTCAAAATTATTTACAGCAATCAATGAAAGCATCTCAACTCCTATGATCCTTAATGGGCTTGATCTTGCTACAAGCAAATTACTGTTGCAAAATCCAACCATCTTCAATTCTGGTTAAAATAGTTCCTGGCATTATATAGAGATAAACTATAGAATCTCTTGCTAATAAGCACTTCAGAACACTTTCTGCCGCTCCGGGTGCTGAACTCAGGACACTTGAAATAACTGATCTGAGACTGTTCCAAGAGCAATGCCTGGGCAAATGGTAGCATGATTTCTAGGGATGGCTTGGGTGGTACAAAGTTTAAGTGTTTGAGAACACTAAAAGCATAACCAGCTTCTTCTAAGTTTCTGTAAGGCACACGCAGCAGAACTGGAAAGGAAACATCAGGTGACTTGTGATGTCAGGATTTAACTGAAGGATGAGTAACTGGTTTCAGACATGTATTTGCTTGTGTGGGGAAGTGATTTTGTGGTGTTTGTGTTACTTTGTTCTCTGTGTTGCTTTGTGATATATTGTGTTCTTTAACATGAGACTTCCTAAACTCATTCCTGACTCCATATCCAACATGAGACTGACCTGGTGATTTTGTCAATGGATGGGTGTTCATGATTATGTGACTCATTTGAACTGGGCTTTTTGTACTCATAGAATTGTAGAATGGTTTGGGTTATAAAAGACCTTCAGATCATGTAGTCCAACCATTTATGTAACACTGCCCAATCCATCACTTAACCATATTCCTAAGTGCCAAATCTTCACGTCTTTTAAATCCCCTTGGGGATGGTGACTCCACCACTTCCCCTGGTCAGGCTGGGCCAATGCTTGACAGCCCTTTCAGGAAAGAATTCTTTCTGATACGCACCATCTCAATGTCTGTTTTGTTCTGAGGGGCCCAGAGCTACTCCCAGGATTCGAGCTGTGGCCTCAGCAGGGCCAGCACAGGGACGGTCCCTGCCCTGCTCCTGCTGGGACAGCTCAGGGGCCATCGGCCTTCTTGGCCACCTGGGCACCCCTGGGCTTGTGTCCAGCTGCTGTCACAGCACCCCCAGGGCCTGGCCCAGCTTTCTGGCCACTTTTCCCCCAGCCTGGAGTGGCAGGGGGCTGCTGTGACCCGAGGGCAGGAAAAAAACAGGTGTAAGAAATCACACTGTCAGTTTAACCGTACCCTATTATACACAAGAGGACAAACCAGCTGTCTTCTGTCTGTGTTTAACTCACCATTCATATGGACTTTGCAGCACCTTTTCCGTTGTTTGGCTATCCAGGCACCCTTGATATGCCCTGATCAGGTACCACAAACCGGGACACACATCATGGGGGTACAATGTAAAGTCTTGTGAAAAACCGGATAATTCAGAAGATCAAAGTATCCTACCCCTACCCTGAATTTTGGAAGCTTTTCATTCCTGTCTGTGTCTCTGTATTTTGATATCCTTTCCAAGGGCCTGCAGTGGATGTGGTGGCGGTTTGTGGTCATGCAGACCATGCCAGCTGCAGTTGAAATTGTGTGTCTTTTAAAGTCTTTCAGCAGAGGCAGCACATGTTCTGCAGTCTAGAACTGAGCTGTGCTGTGACTCAAGCATGACAGAAAACTTTTGATCTCTGTGACACACAGGGGACTTAAAATGGCTTGGTTTGTGGTTTTGTTCTTCAGTTTAAAAAAAAAGTAAAATCCAACAACCTCGCTTCAAAAAAGATAAAAAACCCACACCAGCAAACGAACCAATCATGCATTGATTTAGTATCTATGAAAAATTTAGTCTAGAATTATTTTTATATTCTCTTCACCTAGAAACCATGGGTAATTTAGAAAAGTAAAAAGCATGTCTATGTAGTTTCATCTAAATATACCAGGAAAAAAACCTTACCTTTCAGGGACTTCCCCACATATCCCCTGTCAAGTCCAAAAGCACCTGAAGAGAAAATCATACAAAAAACCAGAGTAGTTTTAAAATCAAAGAAAACAAGTGATTAGATATCAGCTTCTAAATGTTCAAGAATTGCCTTGGGACTCATTTCTGCCCTAGCTTAATAATTCTCTCATAAGGACTGTGGAACTGCACAGGATGGGGGTACAGAAGCACTTGCACTCTTGGCTTGTACATTTTCCAACACGAACAGGGAAGGTGGGTCATAGGGGACCATTATATGGTCAAGTTTGACCTCACATAATGCCAGTTACTCACCCTTGAATGATCCTAATAAGTGCTGTGTGCCTACAGTGGTTTTTTTTGTTTTTGTTTTTGTTTTTTTTTTTTGTCTGGATAAACCCTACCTACCAGAATGGCATCCCACCTTGACCTGAAAATCTCAAGGTGTGCAGAGTTCCCTCCAATTCCCAATGCTCTGCTTCCGAATTTAATCCCTCCCAATTACAGCCCCAATGGCCTGAACACCATGCACCTGAATCTACAACTCTGCAATTACCTGTTACACAGATTTCTCTCAATAAATGTAAACAGCAGTGGATGACCACTGTCCGCAGAGACCTGGCCCTTTCCTGGTCACTGAGCTATTCAAATAGCTTTGATTGATGTGAGGAGCTAGTTTTTTAATTAGGCTGTATTGTGGTACTATGCTAGAAGCATTACAAAAGCCTAAAATGATTTTATCTATGCACTATCTAAACCAATTTAATAGTTTTCAAGAGGGAAGTGATATTATTTAAGGAGATCTAAACATAATTAATTTTATTCCTACCCCATCTTTATTTATTAGATCTCATGTCACCTGTCCTGTTGTTTTCACAGGTTTGATGCTTAGGTCTCTTGCCTCGAGTTACTCAAGTAATACTATTTGATTTTCTAAGAAACAGACACTATATCAGCATTCATCCAGTCCTCTGGATCCTCCCTGTTGCAAGATTTCCTGCCTTGGGCTAATCACAGCAAGTGTCTCTGAGGAGCATTCAGTGTGAGTTCAAATGCTCTAGGAAAATATAAAGCTGAATATTGAGCATGAAGACTGAAATCTGTTCCTGAAAAAAACCCAAAACCAACCCAAACAAAACCCAAACCAAACACAACAGATCTAAGCCTGAATTGTGGTTTGACCAAGGTTGGGGAAGAGCAGGGAAAGAAAACCAGTGCTGCATACTGTTGTTCTGAATCTTAAGAGTCTGATATATATGTAAGAAATGAAGGTAATTAAATTTTCTGAATTATACTGCCACTGAAAGTCCTTTTAAAGGCTTTCACTGGTCAGTGCAATCCAGCCTTTTTAGAATGCATCAGAGTGGAAAAGGATGAAAAGTCAGCATAAAGCAGGATATAGCAATTCTCACCATTTCTTGGGAATTCCTCTTCTTAAAGACAATGCTCTGTCTTTTAACAAACAAAAGGCTTATTTGGGAAGATCTATTATTTACACCTGAAGTGGCTCAGGTAATGAAAAAATACTTTTTAAACCACTGATTGGATTTTGTAGTGATTTAAAAAAGAAAAATAATATATGCAACCTTTCATTTATTCAATAAGAATTTGTAATTTTGTCCAAACAGACATTGTAAAAAACCCCACTGTTTTATGAATTCAATCAATAAGCAAATCTTTCAATAAAAATGAGTTATTTTACACATCATGTCCGTAGTGGTCATCAAAAACTGTTCCACCATTCCCCACAAGGGGTCACTTTTTTATTTCTTCCTGCTTTAAGGGATGCATCCCACATACAATGAATAACATTCCGTTCTCCTCCTGTTTTTTTTTATTTTTCTTTTTTTTTTTTTTTTTTACCNTCTCCTTTTTTTTTTTTTTTTCTTTTTTTTTTTTTTTTACCAAGCTCATTGAGGTAGCCACCATGTTTCCAGTCTGCTGGCAGTGTTCCTGTGTAGTCCATGACAGCACTTCGTTTTCCAGGCTCCACATTTTTCAGGTTCACAAACAGCTGGCTGGTTTTTGCCTATTTCAAAGAAAGAGAGGTAATAAAACTGAAATGGTAACAAAGACGCTGAATTGCCAGGTGATAATCAGGAAGAGCAAAAATAAGCCAAATAGGAAGAGAGATTAGGGAACAATGTAAAATAAACTAAAGCCTGTCAGAGAAGTTTCCATGTTTTTCTGCTTTACCTTTGCCAAGGTCAGTCTCTCCATGTTGGTGACATGAGGTGGGCTGGAGCACTGAGTCAGAGTATGGTAACTGGGGTTGGAGAAGTAGTGGCTGTTGACATTTCCACTGTTGGTGTGAGGGATGGTTTCTGGAAAGAAAAAGAAAGGAAAATGCACCACGGAAAATAACATGGACTTTCTTTTATAGGGGTATGTTTTTGAGAGTGTTGCACCGATTCCTGAATCTGACCTAGAGTTTCTGAAAAAAAAAAACCAAAAACCCAACAAACACAAAACCAAGTATCTTTTATTCATTTCCAAGCATTGAGAGATACAGGGCAGGAATTTACAAGTCCATGTCCTCACTTTTAGCAAGGAGCATTCTCAAGTGTAACCTGCTAACTTAACTCCTCTCTCTGTTCTGGTCTGTTCCTCTGTTTTTCCTTTCTAGTCATCATTACAGTCAGTTTTACCATCAAGTCTGCACCAACATTTTCTGGTGCTTCAAGAACACCAGGACCTTTTTGCTGATTTGCTTTTTCTTAACTCTGACAAATCCTCCTGCTGCTGCCTTCAGCTGCTGCTTTCCTTAACAGTGTTCAGAAGGCAAAATTGCCTAAAGATTCACCCACTGAATCCCAACTCACAGGCACTTTAATAGGTCAGAAACTCCTGTTGGTTTCATTGCTCCTTCTCTTAATTGGTTTCAAACCTTCTGCTGTCTGTTCCTCTGCAGAATCTTACCACTGATAGCGCAAAATCCTGATCTTCTACACGCTTTCTCTATTCAAGCTATTGGCATTGAATTTAAAGTCCCTTGTAGAAACCAGATTTTGCCACACTCCAAATGTATAGAAAACCAGGCACAGAGGATAGAAATGTCCATGTTTAATTCAGAAGAAAAGTCTGAGGATGCAAAATGTTGCACAGGAAAGCGAGGTACATGGTAACTTTCCTTTACAATTAACACATTTTACCACCTTAATGGTATTCAAAAACAGAAATATGTAAATCCAAGCCCTGTTAGGGGCAGATCTGAGCACAAAGCCAAGAGAGGGAGGGGAAAAAAAGTATTCTGAATATTACAAACCTGAAATGGTGTAATCTGCATTGATGACCCTCATAGCAGGGGTGTAGGTCACAGTGGGCATATGTGTCTCCTTCCCTTTCTGCTTCTGCCTGTAAATAATGAACAGCACCAGCAGGAAAAGCACAACCAGGACAAGAATGATGATGCCAGCTATGGCTCCTATCTGGTAGGAGTCACCAGGGAGGGCAGTGCTGGTACGGCTCAGGCTGTTCAGGTTTCCCACTATAATTACACCAGCTGGAATAGAAGAAGAAAGGAAAATCAGTGGCATAAACCCAGAGGGGTCACGTGTCAGGAGCAGGAGACAAAATTTCACTTCTAAATCTAACTGTATTTAATAATGCCAGAATAGAACTCTGCCAGAAACCAATCCTAAATTTAAGGGAAAACACTTAGAATCTCACAGCAAGGAATAACACTCAGAATCTTCAGAGGAAAGAAATGTTGAAAAGTTAGAACATTCTTTGGGCAGGAGTACAGGACAGGTAAAGCCCATCCTCCATCAGCATCTTTGAGCAGCACAGCCCTGTAATTTCATTCAAATCTACACTCTAGTTACTTTGCTCCAGTTAATTATCACTGAGGCATCTAATCTAAAGCCTCCAAAACTTATATGAATTAACAGAATGGGCTACCTAAATACACCTATCAGATTTATTTAGTGAGTGACACAGAGATGGTGTTTAACAGATGAATCCAGTTTCTGTGTGAAAAGATGACATTAAATCTTTTTTAAAGGATTTTAAAAAGTAATAATTAAATCTTTGGGCTTTACCTTGATCACACCTGGCCCCTTTCCAGCCCGGGCTGCAGTAGCAGGTGCCCGTAATGTGGTCACAGGTGGAGTTGTTGAGGCAGTCACAGATCTGGCGGCACCCATACCCGTATGTGCCCTGGGGACACTCTGCAGAGAATAAAAGCAAGCAGAAACTTATTAAAGGCTTCGGAGTTAAAGGTCTGCAGCACCAGAGTCCAACCCTGCACATTCCTGTCCATAGGCAGCAGATGGCAATGTGTCATAAGCATCAGATCTCCCCTGGAAATGCTCTTAAGAGGAGTGTGCAGCAGACAGAGAAATTGTGTTTAGATGTGTATTCATCCTTCACCTGCAATACCACTAAGGCAGTGCAGTGGGGAAGGCAGTGAGGAATCAAAGAAAAAAAAAAAAAGGTAAAAAAGATAAAAAGGGTAGAAGAAAGAGTGAAGAAATGGGTAAGGTGTGAATAAAGATACAGAAGACTAGGATCCCAGTGCCTGAAAAATCTTGTTATCATACAAGTGGAGCCAGACACCTGGATGGTGTCCTGTAGTGTGACAGATCTGCTGATGTAAAGCAGCAGAAGGAGAGAGCCCTAAAATGCACCAGACATTTACAGAGAAATAAAACTGCTGCCCATAGCAGGCTCTGATACTGTAACGTATACATTGAGAAACTACCGGCAGGAGAAAAATGATAAATTATGGAGAATAAGGTAACTGGGAAAATTGTACTTAATAATTTTAATTACTTGAATACAATACTTAATTACCGATCAAAGTGTCTCCTACCTCATGTAAGCATCTTGGTAGAAAAATTACCCTACACTGATAAAAATTATTTTATACTGCCACCTCTTGGTACTGTGTGGCCTGTCACATTATAGTAGTTCTGATGGTTTTAGCAAGTGTAGTATTTCTTCACTTTTTCTGAAATTTCTCAAGAATTCAGCAACTATATTTCCTTTTTGTTTTTTCAAAAGAATGGAACTCATCTTTCATGCATTCCTAATTTGGAATAATTTAAAAAATAAAGTAACACAATAGGTGCCAGAGAATGGTCTTGCAGTCTTGACAAATCCCAACGCAAGAGAAAAACGTCATGTTTATGTTACCTCCTCCTTCTTTTGATTACACTCAGTAAAACACGATTATAAGTACTGAGGTAAATGGGTGGGCAAAATCCATCATATCATAATATATTTTGGCATTTCAAGATCTGAATTAGAATGAGTACCAAAACATTTAGCTGAATGTTGCTAGATCATTATTATCAACTTGTAGGACAAGATACAAAATCTATAACAGAGTTAGATTTGCCAAATTATTCAAAGTGATGCTTTGACATCAAGAGCCTATCTTAAAAGTTATCTTTTCCTGAACATAGTGATATTTTGAGGAGAAACACAGATGTCATCGGAATGCACAAATTTGGGAGCGCAGCTCCTTGAAGTCAGCAAAAGTTGGACAAACAGTCCTCTGCTCAGGAGCCTGATTATTCTTTTAATGTTGTATGTACATTATGCTATCAGTGATGTCAGTGGTGTTATCCCTGATCTTCCTGAGGAGAGAACCATACACATGTGAGAACAAAATGCCACCTATGACGCTTTTACAAACCAGCTGCGGTGTAAAACCACACTGCCAAGATTAATTTCATCCACCAGCATGGATGCATTAGTTCTTATCTCCAGTTTTTCAACAATTAGCTGTCACTGTGGTTTATACTAATGGATACAGTGTTGCTTTCACAGAATGATAATGACAATTCCTTGGATTAATTTTGTTGCTTTTACATGATGGAGTAATTGGGTGTTCCCTTAGTGTTACGCCCGAAGTGACTAAAACTCAGCGCAAAGAAACAGACACCACGATCGCAACAACTTAATCCTGTTGGGTTTTAAACTGTTTGGGAAAGCCTGTGGCCAGCTCTGTGCCCATCAGAAGTGTCCCTGGAGGACAATGGCTGTGTCCCAAGGCAGGGAGAGGGGTGTGCTCACTGTGCTCGCAGTGCCGCCCCATGAAGCCTGTCCGGCACGTGCACTGCCCGCTGATGTGGTCGCAGTCAGCTCCGTTCTGGCACTGGCAGATCGAGGCACAGTCCTTCCCAAAATACCCCAGGGGACACCCTGCAAAACAAGCAGAACGAGGGGGGAGAGGGGTGAAAAAGCTGCTCTGGGAATGGAAGACAAACACTGGTTCAGTGTGTTAATGAGGGCTCATTCCTGCAGCTCCAGAAATGAAGAGTTCTGTCAGCACATGGGATCAGGACCTGCCTTGTCTGGAGTGGTTTAAAACACACATCAGGCAAAAATGAGGTTGGGAAATGGTGCTGGCAGCAGAGGTTCTGAAAACAGCAGGGACAGCTCCTTGAAGAAATGGGCTTCGAAAGAGATTTGCAGGAGGAGGATGAGGGCACTTTGGGAGTGTGCCCATCAGTCAGTGAAACTCTGGATGTGTTTCCTTTATAGTTTATACTGAAGCATTAAAAAAGCCAAAACAGCAACACATTGTACCTGAGCTACTCACAAAGAAACCATTTCAGTATGAAGAAGACACACCACTGCAAAGATTTGTTCATCAGCAGGAAGCAAAAAAGAAACCCTGACAGCTGACAGCTGAACTAGCATAGTGAATGTCTCCCAGAACTGCATCCATATGGTCCTGTAATGTATCTGTTATTTCTTGCCACTATGACAGTACTCATTTGAAACAGCAAAGTTCTGATTTTATGAAAAACAAGTATTTGAACACTGAATGCAAAACACAGTCAGCAGTCCTATTTTTCTTGAGGTCAAACACAGGGGTTGTGGCCAGGATCACAGTCAGTGAGGCAACCTCAGCTGAAGGTAAACCAAACTGAAAGTGTAGTATGAGAAAGATAAGAAGTCAACTTTACCCATATTTATTTCTAACAAATGTTTATTTCTCAAACTTCATATGAACTTTTAGTCACCATGTGATGAATTCCACATACCTACACCCTGTCAACTGCACAACTATTTTACTTTAACAAAAAGCTCTTGGGGGAAAAAACCCACCATTATAAATGTATTATTAAATGAAGAAAACTCCAAAAGAAATTATGATGTTACCATCTAGTGAAATCATCTTTCAAGGTTGTAAATAAAATCAGCTTCTGTATCAGTACTTGAATTCCAGGTTCGAGCTGTTCTGGAGAATAATTCTGTCACTAATGTTCAGACTAAGAATGAACACAAAATTCACTTACTTTGTGTGCAGTAAAGGCCAGTCCAGCCTGGGGTGCACTTGCACTCCCCATCATAGGCACTGCAGAAAGCTCCATTGTGACAGTTGCACGTGTGGATGCAGTTTGGTCCCCAGTGGGAAGGTGGGCAAGCTGCAACAACCCAGAGCAATTAATTAACCTCCAATGACAAAGGTTCCTTGATGCACATGAATAGGCTGCTTCCATTCACACATGAGCACTGCTTTGTTCAATGTTTGCTGTTTTTCTCCCAAGTTCATGTTTTGGGCTGCTCTGTTCTGAGCTAACAGACACGGATTTATTCATTAATTTCAGATTAGGCATCATTTTACTCAGGTAAAAAGTGAATTCATACTTGATACTCAGTAAATAGGACATTCATAGCAGCTTTCTCACAGAGAAAGTTATTTGGTTTCCTTTCTTCACTTACTTTTACTCTGCAAACAGCCAAGGTGATAGAGCTTTTAAATCTCAAAAAGTGAAGGAAAACAGAGAAGGCTGAAACTCCTATATAGCCTAGAGTTTTAGATCCAATACTGAACCTGCTTCTTGTGCTTCCATTGTTAAATTTCATGTATTTGCTTAAATGTGGTGAAGACAATCAGGTCTGTGCCTTAATCTGGTCAACTCAGATGCTTCCATGGGTCCAATCATCAATACAATATTTCTAAACACCAAGTAATTATCCTCAGAATGGAGATTATTTTGCTCACAATCACGTTGACTCATTACGAGACAGAATTTACTGGCTGCTTCAGAAATGTCATGACGGATGAATCTGATGCTATGTGCTGCCACTAGAACTGTGAAGTGGTTCCAAAATACTAATTACTATTCAGAGACAGCAAAAGATAATTTTCTTCATGGTAGAGTATCACCAAGTGAAGAGGGTGCTCTAGGAATAGACCCTTTCTGTTGAGTAGGATTCTCATCTTGAGGGATTTTTTTCCCCTTTAGTAAAGAAAGCAGTACTTTAAGTAGTACTTGGTATTTTAAAAATAAATAGTAAAATAAATAATTCTTTAGTACTTTGAAAATAATTTTATGGAAGCACAGTGTCAGTATTTCATAGGAGAGAATAAACAGGTGAGACACTAAAGCCTTGGTTTTATTCCTGTGTAAATTTAAAAGACTAGTAACTTGCTATTGTTTTGTACTGATCCAGTTGCCTGAGACCAATAAACTCTTGAATCCTTAAACATTTGCATAATGACTCATGTATAAGTGGGCTGTACTTTTCCAAAGTATCACCTTTTGTCCCAGATTTCAGTTCATTAAAACTTATATTACGGTGAATTGAAAAAAAGCACTAAGTTTGTCTTTTTGTTACTTTCACTTCAATTGCGCCTTGTAATTATTTTTTATTATTGTTTTGTGTTTGAAATTAGTGGTCATCTAAGAAGGAATGTAAATCACATACAGGCACAAAAGATTAGAAGTTTAAAAAAGGTCGCTGGTTCTGAAAGAAATTAATGGAATCATTATTTTCCATGTGAACGAAAGGCCTTTATACAAAGCAAATAAACTTCCTCTGTTATGGTCTGTGAGCACAGCCTCAATAAACACTTCCATTCATATTGCTGGTACCATTTTCTTGATATTGATTCAGTGAGTAAGTCCCTCCTCCTCCAAAATACCCCTATTCTGTACTCTCCCAACTACCTACTTATTTTACCATAAAAATAGGGACCTTTTTTAGCCACTGGCTTCCACAGGAATGGGCCCAAGATTTATTTTGGTATCATACTGGGCTGTGCATGCTAATCACTTCACAGAATTTAGCCAGGAAAGTTGTTTTTTGGGTTCTTCTCCCAAACGGACCAGATGTTACCCTGTACGTGTGCAGAGCTGTTAACCTGGGCTAGTCAAACTGTAAATGATATAAACCAATGAGCCATGTTATTTAAAAATGCACTTCCCTGGAAACCCCAGCACTATGTCTGATGTTTCAGTGTATGGTGCGTCTTCTTTAATTCACACAAATGGGTTAACTGAAATTTTGGCATGTGTAGTGTGGATTTTAGCATCTTATGGGATTGGATATGCTTCTTGTGAGAGTTTTCCTTAAAACAATTCTTTCCTCTAATTAGTAAATTGCATAGACCCATCTAGACATATGGGGAGTGACTATTTAATAAACTTTACAAAAAATAGTAAAATTAGGACCTTCCCTTCTCCTTTTAAAAGTCAGTAACGAAGAGTCCAATAAGTCAGCACACCAAGACAATACTCAAAGAGTGAGGCAGAATGACACTAAAAATGTCTGTGAAAACACTTATAAAAGGAAGAAAGAGGAAAATTCATCACAGAGTTACAAGCACTTAAAAAAATGGCATAGTGAAAAATTTCTTAACAAAATGTTCAAATGATTAGTGAGAACAAGGATGTGCAGCCAGAGCACTAACCTGTGTCTGAGAAAATTTCAGGTTTGTTTTTGGCCTGGCCAGAGAAGTTTAGGATCTCTCCATTATTTACCATAAAGTCCTAATTTCTGACTTAAGACAGTGCTTCTTTACCAAAAAAAAAAAAAAAAAAAAAAAAGAGAATTTGTNAAAGCAGATAAAAAAAAAAAAAAAAAAAAAAAAAAAGAGTATTTTAAATAGCTAGACCCTGATAATTTGTTCTAAAATTGAAGGGGAAAAAAACCCCTGGTACTTACGCTGAGAGCAGTCACTACCAATCCACCCAGGGTAGCACTGACAGGATCTATCAATAGGATTACAAGTCCCATTATTGGTGCAGGTGCATATTCCAGCACAGTTCTTCCCAAATCTCCCACTGGGACATACTGAAAAGGCATTGTCAGAATTAGAATTCATTGCTGATCAGCACAAGATTTCATTTTTTTCATTTCAGGAGAACACAACCAATATTTGGATCAAGAAAGGTATTGCTTAGTATAAGGGTAAAGTGAGGTATTATAAGTTATGGTGAGCACAATATCCATATTCACTGCACAAATAATGCAGTTGACATTACAGAGAGTTTCATACTGAAGCAGTAAAGGCCTAAGATTCCCGATTTATAAACTGAACATTTCACAACAGAAAGTATCTTCGGTTTCACAGCTCCCAAATGATGGAATGGAAATCATGCACCCCATGGAGTCTTTCTGGCCAGCTGTACCTTCATTGCAGAGAGCTCCAGTGAATCCAGGCAGGCAGTCACACAGGCCAGTGACGTGGTGGCAGGGGCCACTGCTGTGCACACACTGGGGGCAGGTCTGGCTGCAGTGGTGTCCGTAGAACCCTGGCGAGCAGACTGGAACCAGAGAGGACAAACTGTCACTGCTGCTATTCTGCCATCAGCCACCCTGCCGGGCACCTGCTCCTGGCTTGGGACTGGCTCTGCTTTCCAACCCCAGTGGTGGTTGTTGTTATTTGTGGAGCTCACTGATTTATACTCCCAAAACAAGATCTGCTCCCTCTCCTCAAGGATTAGGTACATTCTGGCTCATCACGACTTTGTTGACATTCCATTACATGTCAAGCCACCCTCAACTTGGATAATGTTTGGAATGCATACATACTTTATTTGGCTGAACAAGGACATCTTTTGAAGAACATCTAAAGTAACAGAGAGAATTATTTTATCTCTAGATGAGTAAGGTCATCTTAGACCTTGATTCCTGATGTGTTTCCTAACTTGGAATTCAAATAGTCATAACTTCACTGGATAAAAAGCACAGATATTTTCCAATCAACCTTTCTTTTACATGGTACAGAGTCACTCTAACTTTCAGAGAACCTGAGACCAGAAATACAAAGTTATCCAGTTAATTGTGATGCTAAAAGCATGCATTTCTCAAAAAGAAAGAGAAAATAAGGGGAGGAAAGACAGGCTGCTTCTCCTTCTCTGTTCATCTAATCCCTTTTGGCATTTACTTCCTAAAAAACTAGAATATTAGGTAACGGATCAAGAGAAATATCTAAACAGTTGCAATTAGCACTGACAAAACTACCTTGAAATCTTTTCAATATTTCAATTTCATTCAAGATGTGGTCTTCTAATTACACACTTGATATAAGTTATATGGCCAGGATCTCTCCAGAGAGATTAACTTCTCCAAGTGAAACAGTGCCAAAAGGTCTTCCTGTTTACTGAAAAGGCAGTTTCTGACCAGGATCCAAACTATTTGTATGACCTTTGTCTTCCCAGCCTGCAGACAGTGCCTCAGAGGGGCACTGGACTGGGAGCCTCTTGTCCAGGTTATAGGCACGGTTCCAAAACACAAGGGAATGTTTTTACATGGCAGTGTTAAACTTTGGATGCACTGATTGACTGCAGGGCCCTTTAGAGATTAGATAGTGAGAATACAGTCAGAAATGCTCAAGGAATACTAATGCCACACTGATGTGGGATTTAGCAGTGCCATGTCACAGCCTTCAGCTTGAAATTTTGCCATTCCTGAACTGATAGAACATCACCTTCCTGTGGTTCTCCTTCTCCCTGATAGAGACCATTTCAGGTCATCTCCTGCCTTTTAAGCCTCTTTTGGAAGAGCCAGAAGCATCTTTGCTTGTCCTTAACACACCTGCTCCTGGATCCTGTTTTTGGGAGACCTACTCTATCAAGTGGACTCCCCCTCCACAGTTCCAGACAACTCACATTTCTTGTTCCTGAACACCTTTCCCCCACAGCTTCACTGATTCAAACTGAAGACAGCTGGACTGCTGGCAAACTGTGAGAAATCTTGGGAGGGCAGACTTACTGTTTACCTCCCTGATTCTGGCATGATTTTCCTTAGTTCATCAGTATCTCTCTTTGTGCAGGTTGTATTTTCTGTGACAAGTTGCTCAAAAGAAACCATGGGTACACTTGACATCCTCTGCTTACTGTGGGGTCTGATCCCACTGACTATTCTCACAAAACAAGTGCTAAAACCCCAAATATTAACTAAGCTAATGGTCCCTAGCAGGCTCAATGGGAAGGCTTTTCATTTCTGAAACTGAAGCATATTTTATTTATCTGTATTACAAACTTAACATTCATTAATTACATTTGGAAATGCTTTAGAATGGAATTCCCCACGAAATTTCTTGGAAAGTCATGTTCATAACAGTGCCACAGCACAGACAGTGAATAAAAGGAAAGCTGTACCATAACAAAAAGAGCACTACTAGATGGAAACATTTGTTCATTTAGGTAACCCTTTTTTTTCTGAATATTCAGGTATTTTGACAAAAGGTCCAATCAAAGAGTGTTTCGTAGTCTTTCACAGTGTAATTCGCAAAGCATTATGATGTTGTATGATATGCTTTCCAAGTAACTGAGGGAGAAACAGAGATTTTTCAAGCATTTCTGGTGTCCTTACTTCTCTGGCAAGTGGTGCCTCTGTATCCTGGTGCACATTCACAGATCCCATCATCTGGGGAGCAGGATGCTCCATTTTTGCAGTAACAAGGCAAGGAGCAATTTGGACCCCACTGTCCCTCAGCACACACACTGTCACAGTGAATACCTGCAACCACAAACAAACAAAACATCAGTGAAGAGCTCTTGTGCACAGTTAGGTTAAATCTTTGCTTCTCAGAGGGCTGAACTTTAAAACACAGCTTTCACAACCTGTTTATCAAAACATCACTAACATCAGGAAAGTACAACAAGATAAACTTGCATCTCTGTTCCTGCCTTCTCCAGAACAGTGAATTTCCCCCATATTCCAGTTTTGATGAGAGGTACAAAAATGGCTTTTACTTGCTCCATAATGCCTGTTTCAAAACAGCAGAAAATGTTTGGTTTCAGATTTTACATTTGGGAAATGCATGACTGAAGGTATTCCAGGAACTTTTTCTTCTGAGAATTCTTCATGTCTGACATAATTTTTGTATAATAATGGGGTGCAGGATACTGAATGATTTCTAATTAGTTGTGAGCTGATTACTGCTCAGCCTCGTACCAAACGGAAAAATGCAGTGCACACAAAGGGTTTCCAAACACACCATGTGAGCATTCCAAAATGCTTAGCTGTCACAGTGTTAAGGATGCTGGTCAGTCAGTGCTTTGTTTAACCTGCTTTGGTATAAAATTGATAGTAAAATGGCCACAACTTGAATCTCTTCACATAGATCATAACAGAAACCATCCATAACAATCATCCAATCACAATTTGTTTGCTGGGCTCTTTTGTTTGTTTGCTTGTCATTTTCTTCACAATGCAGCAACATTAAATATCATTTTCCTGCTTTTTAAGAAGCACTGTACATGTCAAATGCCAGGAGGCACTACCGTATAACTCAGACCGTATTGTGTCTGCAGCACTTTGCATTAACAATCAAGTTTTATTGTAATGCCCCTACTGAATGAACCTCCACTAATGGAAAAGTGGACTGGATCCAACCACAAGCATGTCTTGCTTTGTAAGGACTTCCAGCAAAATATGCTACAGGTTCAATGGCTGCCAGAGTCCTAAAAAAAGCAAAACAGTTTTACATGTGACAAGGGAAAAAAAATCTTTTAACTTTGAACACCAAGACTACTGCTTGTAAAAATCCTGAAAAATAATTACATGGTTTGCTGATACATCAGACTAAGAGGTAATTCCTCAACACTCCCAGCATATGCCTTGCAAAGCTGCCTATATCAAAAGATCAACTCTCTAATTAGAGGAAAGGTGGAACTCAGACTCTTGAACTGTTTTTCTCTGCAGAAGAATCAAATATGTGTTTCAATAGATTGCACCAACCTGTGCCAGCAGGACAGAAGAACACTTGACTTTAAAAATCCAGATACTGACAGACAGTACCCAGGCCACCTCAAAACCCTGACTGCACAATGATCATTAGTACTGACCTAAAACAAACCTATTGTCAGAAAATGAAAGGCTGCTTACATCACTCCCTTTTCACTTTCTGCCTGCCTAGTCATTATCATTCTCCTGTCTCCATGTACATTTGAGAGGCAGTGCTGACTTGTTTCTCAGCAGTCTAATTCAATGTTTTCATTAACTTATTTATAGATAAGCAAATTAAAGAGAGAGGTTTGATTTTGAGAGACGTTGGTGCACAAGAGTAGTATGACATCACTGCATTTTAATTCATTTTTATGAATTAAACAAGAAACAAGACCACTTCTTCCAGCTCCTGCTGCTTTGCCTGGTGCTCCCAAAGTTAAGAATTTGGGTCTCTAAGTCTATGAAAACACAGGCAAAGCATCTCAGGGCTGAACTCTGTGTCCATGTGAGTGTTATCTGCCATATCACACATAGCTGCACTCAGTGCACCCTGCTGCAGAAAAGACATTTTTCACAGCCTCAATGGGTGTCAGCGGTGCCCAGTGTATAATGGTCACTATTAACAAGCCAGTGGTTGCCAAGAGCTACCAAAGTGCATTATTTGAGATTATGTAGACCAGTGACATACAAGAACACCAGGCTCAATTATACTGCACTTGATCTGTGCACAGAGGATGCTTTATGACAGCAGGGTGTCCGAGAGTGATGTGGGCACTCCGGGATGGGGAACACAATGGGTCCCATGCTGCACAGAGCCACAGGGCTTAAAACAGCCAACAACTACCTCTAAAAATAAAAAAAAGGGGAAAAAAGGCTCCTTCAGTATGCATCAGGGAAAGTCATCCCTTACGAAAACTGAAAAAACCTGCCTTTTATCTCTCACTTTCATGGAGGTGAAGAATATCATCACTTTACTTAGCACATAAACTGTGTACAGCAAATGTCACTGAGTAACAATGATGACAGCATAACACACTGCCAGACTGCTGAAAATGATCCTGTTTCACTGTAATTTTATCATATTCACTCCTGATCACTAGGAAAATCAGTTTCACTCCTCTGAGTGTAGCAAGGCAGAAATCATGTTATTTACTGCATCTCTGCTTATTAAAACAGTTTTCAGTCTCATTCATAATTTATTTATTTTGGCAAATTCACAAGGCACTTAAAAATAATGAGTTTCATATCATATAGTTGTAAAGACCAAATGTGTATTTTTGAGAAAGAACAGGCTAGAAGTATTAACAGGATATAAAAATATTTTTAGAATTAACTTCTAGAGTGATGCTTTTTATGAAATTTCAGCAAAGCAAGCTACACTTTGATAGAAAAGCCAGAAATTAATCAGGAAAAAGAAGCATTTTTTAGCAAGCACTAGAACTTGCAAGCAAGATTAGACTCATCTTAGCTTTTACAACAGTGTTACTGGCTGATGATTGCCACAGTTTTGTGCAAGCATTAATCCCTTACACAATGAAATTGTTTTTATTAAGTTTTCGTGTTGGTTCTGATACTGATATCTGCGAGAAAATGTTTTTGCCAGAGCTATGGACAAAGAGCTCTTTGATGGCCTTCACAAGTTGCTAGGCAATAGCTGAATGGTCATGATAAACTTCAGCTAAGCTGCTCTGAAGAAATGCTCGTGCATTTAATGCCCAGTGCTTTATGCTGGGGGCCTCACATCCAAATCAGCATTCCCCCAGCATTCGTAATTGCATGAATGAAGAATTCTTTAGGGATACCATTCCTTCTGCCCATGCTAGCAGAGTATTTGCACACTCCCTATGCTGTATTTTTAAGCTGAGACGCAGTGATCCACCCAAGTCAGATCAACAAAGAGCTAATTTGTTTTAGCACTTTAGGGGTGGGGGTGGGTAGTAACCAATTATTTCTTACTATCTGCCCAGGCAAATTTACTATTGGAGTAAGTGTTGTTTTCCAGCTTACTGTGTTTCCATTAGTCTGATAAAAGGTTATCCAAACTTTAACAAGAACTGTTTTTCTTCATAAAGGACAGGTTATTTGCTGTGCAATTTATGTTAACACACACAGAACTTTCCAGTATGACCCCTCAGCATTAAAACCTATTTATATACTGGTGTACTTCCCCCGTGTCAGTGCAAAATTGGATATGTAGCAGCCCAAACTGAAGGAACAAGACCTTCAAAGGCTGGAGAAATCTTAGTGCCATTAAAGCTAATGATGCTTTCCCATGATGGTCCAAGAGCTCAGGATTCACGTTTGAGAAAAACAAACACTTCTATTCAAGGCAGCTACAACTTCTGATGGTGAGAATTGCTTTCCTAATTTCTCTGTCAAATGGATGGGCAGCCCAAAGAAAGGGAGATGGAAAGTGTCACAGGCACTATCTATAAGTACCCTCACTGTCTTTGAGGGAGGGAGGAATCTTGCTCCACTGCTGAAGGTAGCCAGAGGAATTAATTAAAATTTGTCCCAAACTGAGGAGCTAATGAGTGGATCACAGATTTTCTTTAAAGTTCAGATTTCAGGTGCTTCATTGTAGCAGCAGGAGAGTCTGTGTCTGCAAGTTTTGGTAGGAAGTTAGCTAGAAGACTGTCAACAAGAACATCTGAGTTTGAAGGCAAACATCCTTATCTGTAAATTTTAGTGGCAGAATCCCTTTTGAGGTATTTCTAGTATCCTTCTGAAGGCCATACTCTCACTACATACTCCTATCCACTCCAGAGGTGCTCTTCTTTTCATCTATCAATGTCTAGGAAGCCACCAAAAAATAACTTCTCCCTTTTTTAACTTCTTCATAAGCAGAAAACAAATACACTTAATCACTGATTTAAAAATATCTTTTTTAAAGGGTGGTATTTCTTCCACATAAAGATCCACCAGAGTGCACACAGAACAGACATAGTAAAATCCAGATGCAGGGTAGAGGCAAACGTCTTAATAGAGAATTCCTCTAGCCAAGTTTGAAAAGGAAATTCATCATTTATCATGAGAGAGCACTAATATATAATTTCATTTTGCAGCTCACTGAGTATTCCTCCCAAGGGTGCCTCGTCCCTCAGGAGGCCAGGGGAAACTGGTGGAAGTGGAGGGAAAACCATGTTTTTACAAGAGAACCTAGGCTTGGGTGCACTGGTGCTACAGCAGTAGCGCATCTTTGCTCCAAAGGTGAGCAAGACCCACAACAGAACTCTTCCAATTCTGGTTTTTTTTTTTTTTTGTTTGGTTTTTTTTTTTTTGCTTTGTAGGAAGAGGAAAAATGCACACTCATGGAAAGCTGAGGGTCAAGGCAGAACTGCAGCCTCCCAGCAGACCTGGGTGTTTCTACCAGCAGGGCAGGTGTCAGATGGCAGACCTCCCTTTTATACTCCAGCAACAAATGTGCCTCTCAGAAATACTGTCAGAGGCACATGGAAGGACACAGAAACAACACATCTGGTGATGGGTGAGCTGAGTAATGCCAGCAGGTGTCCAGCACAGACGAAGTCACCGACACCCTTCCTGCTGCAGCCTATGGGTGAATGCTATGCCTGCTGGTGAAATGTGGGCTGGTATTACTGCATCTGTCTGTTCCACAAACCACTGCCATTGTTTTGGTAAAGATAGCAGACTAGTCGTATTTCATAACCCCTGGCATCACATAGCCTTTAAACTGATTTTGAGAGCAACAAATGTCATGCCACCCTGATGTGACATCTGCTCGCAAATGCAAAGGTACGGCAGAGCTGCATCAGTGGAGGCAGAGCAGTGATGTGTGATCAGGACACCCACATCACTGCAATTACTCATAAACTGTCTGGAGGAAAAAAAACCTTTTGCCATTTTAATTAATTAATCCTATTGCTTTAATTACTTTAATTGATAAATGCTTTAATGCGAAACCTTGGTTTACAAGAATATGAGTTCCCTAATCTTTCAGGAAATTTGGGAGAAATTTATTTTGACAGCTGCTTGCAGAACAGATAAGATTAAGGGATGAAACTATCATGGTGCTTGCTGGTTTGCTTGTTCAGAGAAGTGTCAGATGTACCTTTTAAATGGAAGTTAATCCATTTAAGTTTTGGTATAATTTAATAGGAGAATTATCATTACCTATCAGGAGAGTATATTTTCTGTGTATTTCTTCTATTTTGTATTTTAATAGTTCTCACTCTTTTCACTTCTGGCTACTGAGAAATGAAAGAGAATTTTCTCTCCAAATGAAAAAGAAGTTATTTGATACAGTGAAAATGTCAAGGGATGAGAGAGTTTGGGGCAGACATCATCCTCTGTGTGGGTGGATGTTTCTCATTTGTGCCATCCTGTCATGTGCCTCCTGGATCTTGACGGAATGGTCAGAATGCCAGGAAAAAAACATCACCCTTAACTCTTCCTTTCCTAAACAGAACTAAGCTGCTGCATAAAGAAAACAAGATCAAAAAGAGCATAGGATTTCTAACAGGGGTCCTGTAAACCTAAGTCTCTTTTGTTTATGATGAAACAGAACCCAGATGAAAACCAGCAACTCCAAATAAAAACAGAGTTCTAATGAAAGCAAATTTTAACTATTTCTTGAGTCTTTTAAAACAACAGTCAAAACCTAAACTTTTATTCCAAAGCAAAAAACCCAGTAAGCAAAAGAGAACATCCTGGGCATGCTCAAAAACAAACTTAACAAAACTAAACCCTATAGCTTCTCATTGTTGAACCAGTGGGGAGCTGCAGCTGTGCCTGGAGGCTGAGGCCAAGCCCCTGTGCCCATGTCAGCAGCTCAGAGCTCCCTCACACCCCGAGGTCACTGACCCACCCTCCCCTTGCAGCGTTTCTTGCTCCCCAGCCTTGTGGGACAACTGTGTCACTCCTTCATTTGCTTCTGAAAAGTTACATAAACTAATCCCTCTAATGAAATTCCCAGGGGGAAGTGCAGATAGCTGTTCTGTTCACAGGGCTGAGGAAAATACTTAAAGTACCTTCTTGGAAAGTCTGTGTTATTTCGATGGCATCAAAACATTCTGGGAAGTTCACCTTAGCGTAATGGATTTATTTATGCTTAAAATCAAAAAATACTCATAAGTTCACATTTTTAAGCTTCCTCAAAATGTATTTATTTTTAACACTAGCTTCCCAATGGTTTTAAACAACTAAATCAATTTGGGTTAGATAAGCATTAAACTGATCCAAAATCTGTTTTTCCCTCTCTTTGTTTTTCAACCAGGTTACCCACACAAAACTAGCATATCTGATGGTTACTTTCACAAACCCAACACCCCCCCCAAAAAAACCAAACTAATCCACTCTAACATAATTCCTTTAATTTTAGAAGCTCCTGTATTTTCCACACATCCTCCACCTGCTTCTCCACACAGCTCTGTGCACAACCTCCCTCCTTAAGCCTACAATCTTCTGCTATTCCTGCAATGCATTGTTACAGCACAGCTATTTAAGAGCCGTTCCCTGAAGTGGTCCCTCTTTTTTTTTTAAATCATTCCAAATATAAGCATCTGCACAAAGCCTGGATTCCTTGCTGGGTACTGCTCTGACATGCGAAGTGTGGGAGGAGGATTTTTCCAGACTCTGAGGATAAAGTGAGCTATGCTGTGGATGCTGTAAAGTGTGTCTAGACATCGCCAACATGTCAAAACTAGTCTGTCACACACATGCTGTTCTGATGACATCATTCAGGGATGGGGGGCTCCATTTTATCAATAATTAGGCCTGAAGTCTCTTTCATGTGAAGTCTTTTCCCTTTCAAAGAAAAGGCAAAGTAAGATTTCACTACACAAAATTACTATACCATGTCTTTATCTTATTATATATTATATAATGTATATTATTGATGTATTATCCTTTCCCATACCTGAATCCAAGCGCAGTCAAGGTTTGTGCTGTGATGAAGCCTGTTACACCTTGGGTTAGTTATATCACACTGACAAGGTAACTTTTATAACCTGTTATAAAAAAATGCTGCTAGATTTTTAATCTGGCCTTTCAAAACTGCCTGTTTTAACCTGGATCCATTCATTAGCGCATCTTTTGACTCTGATTTTCTGTCTCAATTTCAGAAGACTCACAGGATACACTTCAAGCTGTGCATTTAGGACTTGTGAACAGCTCTACATACCTGCACCATTAAGATCAGCAACTGTTCACACGTTTTCATGGTGGATATTCTTTGATTAATACATTTTAGTAATTTATGAGATCACATTTTGAGCAGATTCAAATGTAAGTTTGTGGAAATGTGTCCAATCACACACACAATTACCTGAAAACTATATGAAAGTTAAAGACATTAACATCATAACAAAATAAACACCAAGTAGTGTCAGGAAAAATGGCAATGGCTGGCAAAAGGCTAATAATATTTTTTCATAATTCACTCAGGTAGTTTCTACTATTTTTTTCACTCCTGAGGCATCTGAGTGGCTAAGAGCAAATCACACTGCAGCCTGAGGGAAGAGAATTGAACCAAAAAAGTCCTGACTCAGTTAGGTGAGTGCTGGCTCTTGAAGCTCCTCCCACTTACACTGGTGAGACAGGCCTTCTCAAAGAGCTAATACACAGAAAAAAAAGAGTAAATAATAGATAAGTTTGATCTCCTAGAGCAAAGCAGTAGCTCTTCCTGCCTGTGTATCTGTATCTCCTAGAGATTCCCACTTCCTACCCCCAGTAATCATAAAAGTCATGATCTTCTGAACAGAAAGTAGAAAAAACAGCAGGTAGGCTATAATCAGCTACAGTTAATCAACCTGAATTGTAGACACTGAGTATTATGTACTTCAAACAAGATGCTGCCAATCCATCACAGAGCTAGGAAGAAAGAGCATACAAAAATAAAGGTTTGGGAAAAAAACAGTAACACTATTATTAACACTATCTATCTGAGGAAATTATAAGCCCACTTCCACCTACTTTGTCTAAAAGCATCATAGAAAAAAGAAAACAATTCTATCATGAACCTACAAGTCAGTTAGGCTAAACATTAATTTATAGAGGAGAGGAGTATGTCTGAAATCACAAATAAAACACAAATCACTGATTTTTAGAGCACAAACATACTTTGCTCATTTAAGGTTTGTTTTTCATGCTGACTCCTCATTATTAAATGGAAGGAGCCCACACAGGTAGGTGATATGAGATAAACTTACAGTGTTAATTAAACCCTACTGAAGATCAAAGAGCTCTTCTAAATTTAAAGCTTAGAAATCCTTGTGAGACCTAAAACTCCCTCCTAGAGATAAAAGGAACATTTAATGATAGCTGCCTTTCTTCAGGGTTCCACCATGTTTTCAAAAAATCTTGCTCTCCACCAGCAACAGTGCCAAACACAAATTTTGGTGAATGATTTCACTGACACAGATCTTAAAATCACATGTAAAAAAAGAAATTAAAAAATTGTGAGAAAATTTTCATACAGGACAAAACACATGCAGAGAAACATAAAAAAGGTTGAGACACTGAAATGGCAGCCCAGTTTCTGTATGGTTGTCTTGGTTTGAGACAAGTTAGGAGGTTGATAGGTTAGGACAATGGTTCATCCTCTTCTTGGTGGCCTGAATGAAGCTTCCTGAGTTCCTGGACCATCACAATGCTTTATCCCAAAGCTGCCAGAACAACCTTGAATATTTACAGTTGATCATCACTTCTGTAAAGAATTGTGTAGAGGAGGTGGCCAAGCTTTAAAGTTTCCCTTTCCATTCCCAGTTTTCTGCAGATCCCACACTGGACAAAAGCTTCCCTAACTGTGAGTCACAGGAGGGACACAGAAGCCACAGAACAGGACCCTTTCCCCTTCCAACCTCACAAACTCTTCCTTTTCCCACAAAACCAAGTCTCACTGGTAGGGAAACTCTGGTTGTTCTTGCCAAGGGTGTCTCCTGTACCTGACCATCCTGGGAGGCAGCGGCAGTAACCCGTGGTGGGGTGGCACCCATCCGCGTGGCTGCAGTCACAGCGCTCAGCACAGTCCAGGCCGTAGGTACCGTCCTGTGGCAACAAAAAGTAGAACAACCCAGAGATGATGGCAGCTGGGAGTTAGAGGACAGTTAAGTTATGGTGAGCCCAGCCTCAAAAAGCAACCACAGATCTCTCCCGAATCTCCAGGCTGATGTTAATGTGAAATACTTGTGCTGTTTGGAACATGTCAGCATCCTACACTTTCATTCTTTCTTTTTAGAGGGGAAGATAAAGAATGAATTATGCTCTCTTGAAAAATCAGACTAAAGCAATTAAGTCTCCTTTCTGCATCAAACCCTGAGATCTCTGCTTATGGTACCACACAGAGGCATAATTTTTAAAAAAAATGAGTGAAAATCATTAAATTACAAGATACCTTCAGTGTGAGGTTCACTGCATAAATAATGCAAACTATCACTTTCTTTTGATTAGAAATATTTCTCTTTTGATTAAAAACATTTCTCTCTGCACTAAAAAATATACTCCATAAAAAGAGATAATCTTTGGCTATGGAACAGTGCAGAAACAAAACTATTATTTTTACCAATGCGACATTTTTGAACCAACAGGAGATTAAAGTTACAAGTTGAATTATCACATTGGTGTATTTCTTTTTTCATGGAAAACATCTAAACATTTGAATTTGCTTTTCCTGCTCCTTCCATAGAAGCTGGCACACAGATTTGTGGATAATTTCACACAAAATCAACCAAAGACACTGAGAAGAGCAGATTCTTCACAATCTCCAAACAAGGCAAAATATAACAGTCAATTGATCTTGAATAAAAAGTGTCAGAACCAAATTAAAAAAAAAAAAAAAAAAGAGCATGGAAAAAGGGCCACTATAATTTATAGTAATACTTCAGGGTTACCCACACCAAAGGCAAAAAAGGAAAAAAAAACATGTCAGGTTTAAGCCCCAATCATTTGCATTCAAGGCTAAAAATTTGTGTCAGTCATATTAAAAATCGAACTGAAACCTATATGAAAATCAATCTGCTGTTCTTTGATGTTCACGCATACATTCCAACCAAGTGCCACAGGATTTAGCTATTCAACTGCTAGTCTTTCAAGTCTAAAGTAGAACAAAATCTTAAATTACTTCAGTGTAAGGAGCCTTTCGCTCACCTCAACAATACATTTTCATATACAGAAAAAGAAAAGATCAGTCATTTCCTTTGCATATAATCAGACTTGGAATGAAAGGAAATCCTCAAATATGCTGTTGAAAAGCAGTATTTTTAGCCTGGTATGTACTTGGACTGAAGTCCAAACTGTATTCAAATCTTGAACAACAATCTGAGGAGTGATAATAAGGTTTTGAAGTTACTGAAACAAATTGAAATACATTGATTTAAATAAAGTCTCTGCTCAGACATGAAAAACATTTCAGATAACTGGAAGTATTTGAATTATTTTTTTAAAAATTATTGTATTTATTATTATTTGAATAAACAATTTCTGTTTATTCTCCTGCTCTGGAATTTTGAAGCAGAACTTGCATTTGAAATAGGTAAATACTTATGGAAATTATTTGATGCAGATGGAGAGAGGGAGAGGAAGACAATGAGCTTGGGCATGCTAAATTATCTGATACAGAAATGCTTTTAAGCTTTATTTTACTAAGTTTGGGGTAGTGGTGCCACTGCTCTGCAACGATGCATGTCTTTTTCAAATGTGAGTTCTGGAAGAGCTAATGCACCTTGGGAGGTCTCATCACCCTTCAGAATCAGGAACTAAGTGATAAACAAAGCTGCTTGAGGAAACAAAGAAATCAGTCTTCTGATGGAGATGCATTGTTGGCAACACTGCACAGGTGGTACTGGCATCAGCTTTCCAGAATATATTCAATTTTCTTTGCCGTTTTACAGGAGTGCTTCATCTTAAAACCAAAAGTTAAGCCCCAAATATCACTGCTGAGTGTTCCTAGTGCAGTTTAGGAGAATAAATTTTCATTGAAAACGAGGTGATTTCCAGTTCATGTCATTGCTCAGTAGAGCTTGTCCAAACTGAAAGAAGCTTAAATGTGATATGGGAGGGGAATTTACAGCGTGTATGTTCACTTCAAGTGATTCCTTTGCAGTTATATCAAACCAACAACCTGCTCCGCAGATATATTGCAAAAGTTAGCAATTGACAGGGGAAGGGAAAAGAAGAGCAGAGAGCAGTTTATTTTAATAATTAGTTTTGTCAAAAATTTCCCAGAAAATTGAAGTCCATCACTGAAAACAGTGAAAACCTGGAAAAAAACATTTTTTTATAAAAGATTTCTCTTTTTTTAGTGTATGATATAGAATTGAAACCAGTTACACAATAAATTCCAAATCCACTTGTAATTTTACGATTTAAAAACTTCTGAAATTATGTATTTGAATTTATGTATTTTATTTCTCCAAAGCCGCAGATTACAAGGTGGAACAGCACTATTAAGGAGCATGCCATTGTCCTCACAATGCTTTCTGATTTTCCAAAGTCTGGGAGAGAGTAGAATTCAAAGCCCCAATAGAAAAGCAAAGACCTGTCATGGAATCGGCTGGTAAGAGTAGCTTCTCACTTTTGACTGAGAAGGAATGAAAATTCTTTATTCATACTGTAACACAAACATAAGAGAAAAAGTAATTAAAATGACATTATTTGATTTGGGGCGTATTTTGGTATTTTTCTCTCATTATTTTTACTTAAAAGTAGCTGAAAAGTAGCAGTTTGATAGCATTTGATGAAGAAATGTTACAAGAATTGTTAGTGCCTGTCCCTGACCCTGCACCCCCATCCTCTGTGCTCCAAGGGGACTCATCCCCATGCAGACAAAAAATGACAGATGACTCTCCCTGCCCAATATTCTCCTATAAAAACTCAAAATTCAGTGGAATTATTAAACTACCTGGCAAGGGAGTTCACATTTCTCTCCCCTCCATCCTGGGGCACAGGTACAGGTTCCATCCAGAGCATTACAAGCCCCTCCATTAAGACACTGGCAGGTCAAGTTACAGCCCAGTCCCCATGTGCCACTGGGGCAATTTATGGAGCAATCCACACCATGCCAACCTGCCAAAAAATAAAATAAAAAGGATGAAAGTCAGAAATTAATCAGGTTTTCCCCCATTCCTGTCACAGGATGCTTGCCTCTGCCTGCCATGGGGCATGTCTCTGACATGAGCAATACTGGGGTAACATTGACTGCAGGATTTATCAACAGCTTCAGCTGAGGGCTTGTCCAGGTTGGAACAAAGGTATTCAAGGGCACCTTGTAACATCTGTGCACAGCATCTGCAGATGGGTGCCAACAAGCAAAAGAGACTGATGGAAGATCTGAAATGGAAATAGGGACACCTTGACATTTCACTGAGAAGCTCTAAACTAGGCTGAGAATGTTAAGGTGTAGCCTGAAAATAATCAGGAAAATTTTCCCTAGCTCAAGCTGCTGCTTTCATAATGTTCCACCAGCATTCAACTCAGACAGTCCTGTAATATGGTTTAATATGGTTTTAACAGGTATCTAAGAGAAAAAAAAAAAAAAGAGAGAAAACATAGAAGTATTATATAAATTGGATTCTCCAAGGAAACACAGAAGACCTTTTAGATGATTTCTGTACTCCTCTCCAAATACAAAATGAAATGTAATGGAAAAAGCTCTAAAATGCAGCATTCACCACTGATCATGTCTGATAACAATGGTTTGCAGACTGGATAGACTGTGATGTGAATAGATTTTTTAAAATATGATCATCCATTGGATCCAAAGAGGAACAGTGTGAGGCAGTCAGTCACATATTACCACCACCAGTGACACAGGCCAAGTTTCTAATTTTGTACCTTGTTTACAGTAAGTGAAGGGAAAAATAATTTGCACTGAGACTGATCAATAGGCTATGCAAAACACATGCACAAAAATCAGACTGCCTCGTGCTTCATTGATAACTTCAAATTTAGGGGTCATTTCAGGAAAAAATGTATTTTTAGTAATCTGGCTAGGAAATTGAGACACTTTCCTTCAACTGTCTTCCCAGGATTTATAATCTTCCTTTGTTTACATGACAAGTACCTAGGCTCAGTTTAATTTTATTTTGCTGTCCTTTTTCACTGTAGTACGATTAAAACTGCATGGGGCACAGGAAGAAAGGATTCAGCATTGCCCAAGGAGTATTTTTCTCCTCACAACCTAGCTGCTTTGCAATATCTACCTGAGCAGGGTTAAATTAGCCCCATGTCTTTGGAAAAAGTAAAGGTTCCACATTTGCTGCACAATTCATTTAAGTGCCAGTCCCTGAAAAATTTAGTGGCTATTAGTCTAGCAAACTCTATTTAGATGGGATTTTGGGAATTAGGAATTGTTCCCTGTGAGGGTGGACAGGCCCTGGCACAGGGTGCCCAGAGCAGCTGTGGCTGTCCCTGGATCCCTGGCAGTGTCCATGGCCAGGCTGGACACTGGGGCTTGGAGCAACCTGGGACAGTGGAAGGTGTCCCTGCCATGGCAGGGGGTGGGACAAAATGATCTTTAAGGTCTCTTCCAACCCAAACTGTTACCTCCAAAAATCCTTGGTATAAATAAACCCTTCTAACACTGTCTTTTCTGTGTCAGCAAGTCAGGCATTAGTTTATTCCTGGTTAGGGTCTGTGTGTGTGGCTGACAAAATTCTAGCCTCCACAGAGATGCAGACACTAAACTTTTTCAGCTATTTATACATTTTTAATAAACAAATAAATTATTATTAATTGGTTCTAAATTACATAATTCTCTTTTATTGTATAGCATTCTATCCTCTATTGGTAATTGATTCCTCACTTCTCTGGCTAATTAGTCTGTATTTTTTACTCTTTTTATTATCTTTTCTCCACATAGGAAGTGTCCAACACACATATATGGAGTATTTGTCATCTTGCTGTCTTCCTCATTTTCTGGTTTCTGCAAAATGTCTTTGTTGCCCATAAATTCTGCACTTCTAATATTAATTTTGAACAGCATGTCTCTCTCTCTCTCCCAGGCTTCATTCATTGAAGTATATCGGTTAGCTAACAAAAACTTGAAGTTTCAGTTCAAAATAGGTGTTCCTATTTCCACTTCAGATCTTTTCCTAAGCTGTATTCCCATAATAGCAGCATATTGTCATAATAAACTTTTAAAAAATATATTCTCATATAAACTTTGCTAAATTATGGCTAATAGTGATTCAAAACTATCATACTGCTTAATAGTCAACATACTGGTTATGATTAATTAAAAACAAATTATTAAAATTTAATGAAAAAATTAATTAAAAAAGGAAAAGGAGAAAAGTTATCCAACTTCCAACAAAACCATTCTGGGATACTGTATGATTTTGATTAGGAATGCTGACATCAGAGGAAGGGTACACCCCACAGACCTCCTGACAGAGCAGAGAACATGTTTTCTTCCCTGAGAACAGGTTTTCCTTGTTTTTACCTCCCAGAGCAGCAGAAACATCAAGTGTCTGCTTCTCATTAAGTTTCCTCTTCTCCACTTCAAATACGCAATTTCATTTTTACAGTTACAAATAAAATCCATCTGAGGAGACACTTACCCGCTTTGCAGGCACAAGAGCCATCCACAGGTGAACAGGTGGCCCCATTTTTGCAGCTGCACAGGGAGGAGCAGTTCACTCCATATGTTCCAGGGAGACAAGGGGTACCACAAGATGCACCCTGAATTATAAAAAAAATAATAGAGTCTAAAAATCATCTGAGGAGGCTCAGACAATACAACTGACTCAGTTGTATTGACAATACAACTGACTCAGTTGTATTGACAATACAACTGACTCAGTTGTATTGACAATACAACTTTTTGTATTGTCAAAGCCAGAAAAAATACAGCCCATGCATGTCCTAGGCTGTCACTAAATTATCTTTAATTTAAGGGAGAGCAAAGCACTTCATGCTTTTGAAGTATTTTTAAGTCTTTTAAAGTAGGTAATAATTTTCTATGATTTGCTGTGAGAGCTCAGCTCATCTAGCACCTGGTTAGATCCATGGACAGTAATAAAGAAGCTCTTTATGAAACCAAAACACAGTAAGAAAGCAGTTTAATGGTAAATCATGTGGGTATGTAAAATATTTTTAGGTGCTAATTTGGCTGACGTTTTCAGTTATTACTTCTACAAGAACCCTCGTTCTGTAAAATGTTAGATTAGCATCCAAAGCACATGTAACAGCAAATGTCTGTAAAAGTTGCAGAATAATTTGTCCTGAAGTATAAAAGAAGTGCTTTTGGCTGGAGTTTCTGTGGATGGAGTGTGAGGAGTTGATGACTGAAACCCATCATTCCTCCCTTTATACTTACACCTCAACAGCACGCTCTCATTCTTACCAACATCTCATAAAGCAAGTAACTTCTTCTAAAAATTTCAGCACTGAGAACCCATCATAAATGTTGAGTTTTCAGGGTCCTATAGCACAAGCAGTGCCACCCAAATACCCTCATTTCTCTTTTACCGTGGTGGAGAAAAGGCGAGGTGGCATCCTGAAGGATTTGCTGCACAACTGGGGATGAAAACTGTGAAACTGTGTAAGCGAGACCTCTTTCACCTTAAATCCAGGGGCACAGGTGCACTTCCCAGTGACGCTGTCGCAGTCAGCCCCGTTCTGGCAGCTGCAGATCTGCTGACACGACTCCCCATAGAAGCCCGGGGAACACGTCTCGTTGCAGTACAGCCCAGACCAGCCTGGCTTGCAGAAACATTCCCCAGACATGGGGTGACAGCTGCCATGGGTGGGGGATGAAAGGTTAACTCAGTAATTCAGGACTAAACATGGCATAAATGGTATTTTCTTTCCACAGGAGAAAAGAAAAAAAAAAAAGCAGAGGGGTTGCATGAAGGGCCTTGCATGAGATGATTTTACTTCCCAGAACAGAATTTGGTGTGTTTTATATAAAAATATATGCCAATTAAGATAGGGAATGTAACACTATACAACATAACGACAATTTTGGAAAGAAATTAAGAGGTATCATTTTTCTGTCTCTATTTGAACAGCAAGCTTGCTGATACACAGTTTTTACCATAAGACAGATAACACAGATACAAATATTGAGAGGATGAAACCATTAAATCCCCCAACATTTTTTGTTACATTCCCACTCCAACAGGATCGTTTTTGTAACCCTGCAGAAGCTCAGCAGCATATTGTCTGAGAAACACAATCAAGAAAAATAGCATGGAATCCAACATAAAATAACAACACAGCACCCCACCAGCAAAGCAAGAACATTCCTTTCATTTGAGTTAGCTTGAAGGAGGACAATAGGAATCTTTCAGGGAATGGTAAAAAATCATCAGCACAAGGCAGAAGCCAGCTATAGGATGAGAGCAGTGACCTTTTGGGGAGTATCTCCCCTCTCTGCTGGCTATACCTGGTGGCAGAGCAGCTGCCTGTATACCTGGAACAGCAGTTTCATTGAAGGGCCACGCAGGCAGCTGCTGCCTTGTAACAAATGGACATCATCAGCTGTGCAAAGACATATAGGCTGGGAGAGGGGACACAATGGGGTGCTCTGTAGCAATCTGGCAGACAAAGCATTTGCTTAATTCTCACCAAAGGAAAGCCTTAGTATCCAAATCCAACATATTTACAATGGGAAGACTGTTTGGCGATACTTGCCTCCCACTGATTGAAGTGAAGCTCCTTTAAGAATGCTGGAAGGAGAAAAAAAAATCCTTCCTCCAGACAAATTAAATGACCCATGACAAGAGCCTGGTTTTGCAAGCCTTGCTGATTTTGTGTGTGGGGGTGTATTGAAAACTGAGCATTTTTGTGAACATTTGAAAGTCTGAAAAAATACCTGGCTGCACTTTTAGGTCCTGTAACATTACAACAGCAATCTCTGAAAGAGCTGCAGGGTTACATGGGAACACAACATTAGTTGCAACTGCTCTTGGACTTGAGGGCTGCTCTTGTCCAAGTAAGAGTTTAAAATTGCTGAAAACAACCACTGCTAATCAGAGAAGGCATGGATTGTGAAAGTTGGAACATCACTATGTATTCTGCCTTCTGCATATTTAATGCACATGCTATGGCATCATAAAAACTCGTGCATCTTCAGGATATTAAAATACCTTTGACAGTGTTGACATACAGTGAGAGGAAAGGCCTTTTCATGCAGAAATAGTTCAAAACTCATGGTGTTCATACTGAATAGCCTTGGTTATTTGTTAGTTATGTGCATACCTGCCATGAAACAAGATGAAATTGAACTATTCTCATATAAAACACAGCAAAATTATGAAGACACATGATGCAGCAAGATAATCAGGTTCGTCCCCTGTGCTACATTCCTGCAGGACCCCAAGCTCTCATCAGTGGAAGAATACAGAGCAGGGAAAATAAAATAAATAAAAAAACTTCAATCCACAACCAGCTAGTCGTTAGGATAAGAATCAGAATATATTTATAATATAAATTCAGTAGCACTGGCACTTTAAGACATAAATCATGGAATCCTAAAAATTCCTTATTGGAAGCATGATTTGTTCTTGTTTTTTTTTGTTGTTGTTGTTGTTTTTTGTTTTGTTTGTTTGGTTTTTTCCCCCTTCCAGAAGAGGGGGGGCCCACACGCATGAGGAAGCACTGGATATGAGGCAGAGGCATTGATATTCTGTGCCCCCCAGTGAGTGTCACTGAGGCGTCCTTGCCCATATTGATTGGCGCCGAAATTAGTATTTCGTGATTCGTAATTAGATGTAGGAAGCCAAAGCACTTCTGGAGGTTTTTGATGGTTCTCACGCAGTTATCTTAATTGGCAATAATGTTTAAATATTAAGGCAGAAAAATAAAGAGATGCGGAGATACACTGGCAATATATCCTCTTCTATTCCTGGCTGTCTGTTCACACTTGCTGGAAATGCAACCCTACTCTGTGCAGAGACAAAAAAAATTACTTGTGGGTAGTTCATATTATATATTAGAAGGACTTAGATTAAAAAATTATTTTTACATGCTTGATTTATGTGTTTTGCTTTTAAAATATCCAATCAAATTGTGCAGCACTCTAAAAAATAAACATAAATATGAATAAATACAAAATTTCCATGAAAAGCTCTTGCACCTGTACATATAGGCTCATTAGAAAAATGGAAAATTAAAAGACCTCAATCTTTACTTTAAAAACAGAGCTAAACTACGTGAACTAAACATGAATTCCACCAATAAAACTGCAATCAATCCTACACAGGTATCTCAAAAAGGGCATGAGACAAGAAAAAAAACCCACTAGTGCTCATGCCATGAATAAATCTTAATTGAAGGCCGAACTGCACCAAGGGTGTTAGTACAAGAAGGTTTTTAAACTGTTGCTGTCCTCCAAGCCACTCAAACAGATCAAAATCTCTCAACTATAGCTATTTTTATGCTACACAAGCATTTAATAAAGGCTGCTGGTACAACCAAGAGCAAGGAAGGGCTTGCCTTTCATCTCTAGGAGCTGCCATCATCCGACAGCAGCAGCAAAATCCCTACAGCTTAGCCTACCCAAAACGCAAATAATGAATTATTGTCAGAGCTGTTTTGATGCCATTTTTGTCAATCTTAAAACAGTAATAAAAAACAAAGAATATGCAGTTTTCAAATATGTATGTAGAAAGTATGTGAAGAAAATGACTAAAAATATAGTTGTATTCTGGAACTTATGTACACTTTCTTTAGAGCAGTATTTTTCGGAGCTAAGCAGTTGTTTTTAAATTAACCTTTAGTTCATTTCTGTATTGATTAATACCAATAACATAGAGCACTAAGCCAACTCCTCTTTGAGGATATCTAAACCAGTGATCACATCCAGATGAAAAAAGCTTTTATGGTATCAAGGGCCTCCAAAACAGAACCTCAGACCTACAGACAAAGTTTATTTGCAGAAGGAATTCCACCCTTTTTTTTTTATTTATTTTGTGCCCTGGGATTACTTTGCTGCTAAATGGATTAGTGCTAGGAAGATCCTCAGGCTACAGCCAGGCCAAGCAGTGCTTGTGGCAGGCAAGAGAGGGTTGAGGGTATTCCCTGATATGATTAAAGAATTGTCTTATGGCTGACTGACATCAAGAGGCTGACAACAAGACACAACTGGCTTCTAAAAAGGTTCTCAAAAGCCTCAAGTGCCCACAGGAGTTTTGTCTTCTACATCATTACCCTGACTCCTGCTATTTATGGTGTTGGTCACTTCCTGACCCAAGGGGAAGGAACTTATATATATGTAAAATATACTCAAGAAGCAATGAAAATATTTCTTTTTCTCACATCATGATGCTCTGGCAAATATACTCCGGCACATTCAGGATTGTTAAGTTGCCTTTGGATTTTTCTTTGGGGGGGGGAAATGTCCAAAAAAAAAGACCAGCCAAATGCTGTTGTTTACTTATGAACATTTGTGATCTGATTTGACCACGAGCTGTCTCTTCCCGTGGTATAAATGAAGGAACAGCTGTGTGGAACATGAATCAGAAGTAATCCCTGCAATATTAGAAATGGTATACAGTGCAATGCATTCCTGTCAAACCAGGCTGCTGCAACATTCTGCAGACAGATTTTCAGGGAAGTAGCTAACTATAATTCATAACACAATAGTATTTGGTGTGCTACCCTAATTTGAGAGCTGGAGGGCCCTGCATTATAGCGCCATTTACTCCTAAGCGCCCTGCCCAAATAATAAATTGCTTGATTTTACATCAAAACAACTCTATTTTTCTCAAGGTATTTCAGGAAAATGGGATGAGCAGAAGCACAACTACACAACTGTAAAAGTATATGACTGTAAGGGGAAAATTATTCACTTTGTTGTCACACTGTCAACAAAAGGTGTGTTGGACAACTGTGACAAACCACAAAATAATTTTTCACAGAGAATTAACAGAGTAGCTATTTCCATACATGGATTTAACATCATTGCTAAATTCTGACCAAAGGCTTTTATTTTGTCTATGAGAATAAGTGCGTCCCTTATTAATCTACAGCAGTATTCTATGTGACACTCAGTAGTTCCTGTAAATTCCCCTCACAGCTACTTTCAACAGTAAAAGTTTAGATTGTGCTCACAAACTTTCTCCAAGGTATTGTTATCAATAATACAATTAAGTGTAAGTGAATGCACAATGACCACAGTATCTAATCAGAAGAACTGTTTTGTAACAAGAGAAAGCTGTCCACAATTGTTCTATAAATATGCTGGCTCGCCTCAACTGACATCTGACATCTCTCCCTCACAGCTGAAACTGTCTCCAAATAACTAGTGTTTATATTTTCATAATGATATGCTCAAACACTGTGAAAATCTACAAAAACTCAAAAAAATAGGGCTCATCACTTCCCAAATAAGGAGAGATGTGTAAAAGCTAAGCTAATGGGAAAACTATTTTCATTTGATTTCCAGGGATTGGATTTTAACTGCTCACTCAAAGAAGCGCTTAAATGACAAAAAATGTACTTTTTAAATCCAGATTTACAATAGGTAAGGATTTTGAAATTTTGTATTAAATAGTCACCCACAGCAATTCTTACAAATAGAGATAGACTGGGGGAGGGAAACATCCAAGCTTCTCATGCCCAGCTCAGAAGACTTTACACATCCATTGATTTCAATTCAGTTATTTTTCACCTACAGTAAACCAGAGTGTTGTGAGAGACAGCCCATGTACACTGACTTTATGCAGTGAACAATATAATGATTTATTCAGGTGGCAAACATAGATAAAGGTCATGCTTTGTCTCAGTATTTACTTCATGGGTTAGAGACTAAACACACCAGTGAATACTATGATGAAATATGCTTGCAAGTAAAAATTTAAAGTGTCTTTTGGGTTGGTGTTTTCTTTCTTTTTTTTTGTGGTCTGGGAATACTAAATCTTTACAAGTCTTCAGGTGCTTCAGTTTGCACGAAAGTACTAGAACAATCAGGAAATACCTGAACCTTTTCAGGTTATGTTTGGATTTCTGTGTTCTGTTTAGGAAAAACAAAGCAAGGTAGAGGGTGCAAAGCCTACCTCCAGGTGTTTGGCATGTGGCAGGGACACTTTTTATCACACTTGAGGCCATAAATTCCCTCGGGGCAGAGCCTGGTTTCACAGTGCTGGCCGGTGTAGCCAGGCTCACAGAGGCAGGCACCACTGATGTGGTAGCACTTCCCACCATTCACACACTGGCAGGTCTCTGCACAACGCAGCCCGTAGCTCCCCACTGGGCACTCATCCTGGCACCTGTGAGGTAGAAAAAACAAAGAAAACCCAATAAGCAAACACAAAATTGTTGTATTTCCCATAAATGACAGCTTCTGGGGGTTTCAAGGAAATGCGGTTTCTGAGGAATGTCTTCTACTCATCAAAAATGCCACTTATGTAAAAAAAAAGAGCAAAAATCTTTGTAACTTGGAAAAACCTTCAGGAGATCAAAGCCTTTATTTTCATCTGATTTTTCTGACAGATGAAAATGAAAAGCAGTAAAAATTTAACTCACATGGGGAAGCAATGATTTTTGTTGCTGCTGAAGGAAAATACATGTTAAGAAACAGACTTCTTCACCAAACTTCTCCTATCTCATTCATAGAGTTTTGAGAAGATAGACACTTCAGCCAACAGATTTATCTCCTTAATTTTTTATAGATGGAACACATTTTTTAACCTAAAGATCAGTCTGTATATTCACCCTGACTACTAGAAAATAAAATTTTAGTATCCTGCTTCTCAAATTTGCAACTCATTAACTGATAATTTCTGGATAGCAATTTCATTTGCCTATAAGTTTGATGCTTTCAGCTTTGTCTCTTCTGTGTTCTGTTAAATTCTGAATGCCAGTCAAGTTACAGATTGTATAAAAATACTACTTGATAATATAGCACGTTATTAATGGTTTTATTTATTTTAATTTTTTTTCTTTTTCTGTTTTTCTTACAAATCTGGCTTTTTTGTTTTGGTAAGGCTTTGCAAAATGTAACAGAAATTAGCAGAGCCCTCTGACTGAAGTAAAATGGGTAGGCATGTTCATTTCATGCTTCTGCAGTATTTTTCTCAATCTGTTTCTGACATCCAGAAGTTTCAAGGTATTTTTACCTCTGTCCTAACTGAAGTCACCAATAAAATCATCTTTTCTCCTGAGGTGTAGCATAATAATAGAGCCAATAGCAAACAGTAGAGCTAATTACTCTGTATCAATGTTTCCTGATGAAGTTACACAAATAAAGCTGTGAAAGAATTTTCTTCAAATGGCAACCAGGATTCCCAGCCAACTAGACAAAATTTAACCTTGAATTTTTTTATTTTTTTAATTTAACTTGCAAAAACCATCTCTTTGGAGGTGTTGTGTATGGGTTACCTCAGACACTGCCTACACAGTTCTCTGACATGAAATAAGGACCAGGTCTACAACCTTGCCACTAACTACTTCCTGCTCTTGGAACCATCTCTATAAATGAAAGACTTAAAAATACAGCCTCTTTTGCAGGAAAAGAAGGAGGCTCAGATTTGCAAAAGTGATTAAAATGCTGCAAACTGTAAGGCATTTCAGAGGAAAGTCAGATTTAAATTATTACAATATGAAAAATTTAATTACTTTTAGAAACACCAGCGCTGAGCAGTGTCTGTACACAGTGTGTAGTGCGTGGTTGCGCCTCTGATTTTCCCTGGATCCCCTGTCTATGTCTGTCTAAATGCATCTACCACCTTCTGCACTCTTTCTTCACAGACACAAATATAACTTTGGCATGCAAATGCCTTTGGACTAAAAATTTCTCTTCTTTTTGAGGTATTTTTCCACATTATGTCTGGCAAAGCACTTCCCACGTTCTGTGAACACTGGTGTGGGGAGTGCATATGGTTACAATACCCACAGCTGCTGGCAGAGATCCCCTGGACTGACCCCAGTGATCAGGGTGCTGCTGACTCCTGCAAATGAGTTGTGTGCTCCTTAAAATACATGCAGGGAAACGTTCTTTCATTGCTTTCTACTGCCTTCAAAAGTGATGTCTCACTCTACTATCTTTCCAATCTGCCAAAGCTGACTTACAGCCATCAGAAAATGAAATGTTTCATTTCATTTGAGAGGAGCATTTTTAGGAGACAACTCTCCAGCCTGCAGCCTTTGAAAAGGGATTGAACGAGCCTCCCTTGCTGCTCTGAGTGCCAGACATCTGCACAAATCCATGAGCCTCCCTTCTCACCCCTCCGCCACAGCCCAGGCTGCACCATTCTGCAAACACTCCAAGGGAGGAGGACTCAAAGAAGTGCCAGAACACAGCAGGAAACCATGAAACCCAGCAGCTCCTTCACAGGAAGTGTTCTTTGACATGGACCTTCAACTTGCAACCCGGCATCAGCTGAGTGACACAGCAAACCCAGCTTCTGAAGTTCCCCTGCTGTAGAAAAGCCCTCCAGGCTCAGCAGCCTGGTAGGAATGGGTTTCCCTTACCGTTCCCCTGTGTAGCCTGGGCTGCAGTGGCAGTGACCTGTCGCCGAGTCGCAGGTGCCTCCATTGTGGCACTGGCACTCCTGGGAGCAGTTCTTCCCATAACGTCCCTCAGGACAAGGCTGACCACAGACCATGCCCTGTGAGTGCAAAAGAGAAACCTTAGAGTTGGGACTGCAGCTTGAATGGACAAGGAAGAAATGAGGGAAGATCAAGGAGATCCCGTATTAGTCTCCCAGTGCTGATCTTGGAAATGCCAGACCCTTCTCCAGCTTTAAATATAGGGCATGTTCCAGCACAGGAATAATCTTCTAGGATTTCTATGTTGGAAGTAAAAGCTCATGAAAAACACTCTCTCTAAGCATCTGAAAACACACATATAACACTAACTGATGTCAAGCTCTTCCCAATTTATTTACCAGGAGTACTATATATCAATATACTCTAGAATGCCTTCCAGTGAATAGAGGTGTAAGAATCAGCAGCTGCTCTAATTCCCCAGTTATTCTACTTTATGGTAAGTTACAGTTTTTTTCTGATGAATGAAAAAGTTGTTTGCAATTTCACTTAAAGCAGCATAGCCTAAAAGCTTAAATAGTATGATTGCTCCTTTCAATGGGTTTTGAATTTCTGCACTGCCTTTTACATGCTTGGAATTAATCACACCTGGGTGGTGAGGGAAACATCAGAACATAAGACTTTTAAGAAGCCATTTCAAGAAAAAGGTATTTACAGGCATTTTATGAGACAAAAGACATCAAGGTATTTAATCTAATATAAGACATTGCAGAATTTGCACCTGGCTACCTTAAACCTCCCTTACAGGAAAATTAAAAAAAAAAAGAGGTTACACTGACAAAATAGTGTTTCATAGAACTGAAAATTCCATAGAAGTTCTAAAATTAAAACTTAAATAATTACTTGGAATGGAAAATTAGTCCAAGGTCTAAATAGTCATGTATTAGTTAACACACATATTAGTATAAAATTTTCCTCACTGCTTCATGTGCTGTATCTCATTTTTAGTAACTGTTTAGGCAGATAAAGGGAGTCAAGAATTTATTCAACCATTTGTATTCCATGATCAATAATTTTGCTCTTCTAGCATGAAATGCAATAAAAAGTAAAAATGGCCATATTCCAGTCCAGGTAGTCAGGTGTGCTACTCAAATTCACAACCAGAGATTGTATTTTGTAGCATGCTCTCTAGTTGGTAAAAAACTGGCCTCTGCCACAGATTATTGTCAGTATAAGATAATCACAAAGTAATTAAATCATCAGTAAATGTGAATTTTCACAGCAAATAAACATTTAAATGGAAAATATTATCAACTGCTCATGATCAATATTATCAGCAAATGTATTTAAAGAATTTTTATTTGGTCCTTGATCACCTTCCAAGTGCACTATTTGCCAACTCAGAGCAGGCAGCCTGATAGCAAGTGAAGGCAATTTGCAGCTCCAAGGTCAGGTCTTCCTTCCCTACCCTCTGATAAAAGGGAAGGAAGCCTAAAGATAATGTCAAAGATCTGACATCCCATCTCCTTCCCAGCAGTAAGGGAGGAGGTTTCCAAAGATTTGGGGTTTTTTCCATGTATACTGGACATAAAAATGGGCACAACCCCACAATTAATAAAAACAATGGTGTAATCTCCCTATAACATCAACCTACACAGAGAAACCAATGACTGTCAGGCAAGATGTAAAGAATATTACCTTGTCTGAGCACAACGCATGTCTTTGCCTCTTAGAATCTGATACAGTTAAAAAGGCAGTGCAGAACTGGAGCATTTTCAGTAACAGATGGTTTCGCAAGCATTTTATTTCAGTCCCTTATGCTAAAATATGTTTCTCATTACTCCTGGCTACAGGCAGACTGCATTTGCTATCCTCATTTGCTACTCTTCTTTTCTCATCTGTCGAGATGTACAAATACAGAAGTTTTGGGGGAGTTGTGGGGGTTTCATGGGCGCATTTTTTACCATCCATCCCGGCGGGCAGGAGCACTCCCCAGTGATGTGGTGACAGACGCCTCCGTTCTGGCACGGGCACCTCTCCTCGCACTGTGGGCCGTGCTTCCCAGGGGGACACAGGTCCTCACAGCTGTGCACAGGGTGGGGACAGCACAGACACCCGTTACCACAGGCCCCAGCTTTGTTTTCAGTGCTATCATCAGCAGCTCTTCCAGCCACAAGCATGAAGCACAGAGCAGTATGACAGAGAGATGCACACTGCGTGCTGTGCCGCATCCACACAACAGATCTAAGGAAACAGACCTGGCATTCTAGGAATTACTCCTTCCCAAGACACCTCTTTATACACAGTTTGGCATTAATTCACAGCTGCTAACACAGCTCTGGAATGACCAAGGCCAAACAAATCCATGTTTCAATGCCATTTCCCAAACCAGACTGTGACGGCCACGAAGAACTGTCTGCTGCTCCTTTTTGTGCATTTCTACCCATCTGGGTGCAAGGCCTTTTTTCCCCTTGGCCACACATATGAATGCACCCTGCAACATGGGTTTGCCCAAACCTGCTTGCTCAGAATGGAAGTTCATCTGAACCCTCCAAAACTCATATCCCTCCTGCCACCCTGAGAAACGATGGAGCCACTGCTTACAAGGCACCGGTGTATCCGGGGGGACACCTGCATTCGCCGGTGACGTGGTCACAAGTGGCTCTGTTCTGGCACTGGCACTTCTGGTGGCAGTCGTTGCCGTAGGAGCCGGGGTCGCAGCGCTCCTCGCAGCGCCAGCCCTTGAAGCCCGCGGAGCAGTGGCAGGCCCCGGTGATGGGGTTGCACAGGGCCCCATTCTTGCACTGGCAGCGGCTGCTGCAGTGCGGTCCCCAGTGGTCGCTGTCGCACGCTGGACGGGCAGAGGGAGAAAAGTGTGGTGATTTTAGAGCCATTTTTATGGTTACAGCACTGGAGGTGCTGTGAGTCAGCTGTGCAGCAACAAGAAAAGTTATGTAATGGCAATAGTTATTCCTCCTTGGTCTTTAGGGATCATGGCAGATCAGACTTATGTGATTCAAGCAATTGATTCTTCTTGAGGAAAGCCAACATTATAAAACATGAGGCTGAGAACTAAATGCAAGTTTGAATCTCTTAATTCTCAAAACTCTTCATTATGACTCTCCACCATCAAACCATGAGCTTCCCTTTACAGAGGAAGTCTTGCTAACTTTAAAAAACCATCAACTCTGAATCACACAAGGAAGTTGCAAAGCTAGCTTAGTGTAGACTTATGATTCTGGACACATCAAAGAATTTTTACTTGTTCACATAATTGCAAATACTTCCTTTGCAATCTTGCAATATACTGATGGGACAAAAGAAAACACAAGAAGCACTTCATGAAGCAATAGGAAATTAACAACTACATAGCTAAACTTCATCTGGATGTTACAAATTTGGTTATCCAATGTGTCTTTACAATCACTCAAATTCATCTTTTCTTCTCTGCCCCAATGCATCCCTTTAAAGCCCTATAAGTAAACCATTCAGAGGGTATTTCAGCATCAAAAGAAAAACTTAATGTTAAGGAAGAAATTTTATCTGAAGAAAAACAGGAGTTCTGTAAAGAGCCAGAAGATTAGGGTCACCTGGAGTTCAATAGGAGTGTGTTAATCATATGGTCAAATGATCTGATTTCATTTTTATGTTCTGTTGATAACAGCCGCACAATGGGCAAGCCTCAATTGCAGCAACTGTAAGCCCAGGCTCTCCACTTGGAGACTGACAACCATTGTTCTCCCAGTCTTCTCCTGGGGCAAAAAAGCCAGGCAGAGAACAGGCACACTTTCCTAGACTAATGCAAAGTAATTCAAGAATGCTCCTCAGGGTAGGAATTATTCAGCTGTAAGAGCTGTTCACCCAGGCTACACAAATAAAAAGGAATTAGGGTCTTTTCAAGAATCTACTCCTTTAAGTTGTTTTGTTGGTTTTTTTTTTTTTCCTTTTTCCAGGATAGGTCACTAGAACATGCATCTATGAATGGAGATTTTATGAGCACTTACACACAATAAAATAGAGAGCAACAGAAAGTAGTGTTATGTATTATAAACACCCAGCAATGCTGCTGGGCTGTAAGAAAAACTGCCCATCTTATCATTGGCCTGTCTCTTTAGAGATCTGTGGGTTTTGTTGCAGACAAACAGGTCTACAACAGTTTTGTAATGCACTGCTGCCTACATCCCACTGCATCTTTCAAATTGTCTTTTGCCATGATAACTTTCAACATTTTCAATATGTCTGCACAGAGTAAGATGTGTAACCCTCCTGTTCAAACTGTCAGGAAACTAGCTATTTTGGGATATAAAACATACATGTATGGCTTTCAAGATGCCTGAGACAGTCACGTGTTCTGTCATGATAGAGCAGAAACCCCTAATTTTTTTTAATTTTCTTTTTAATTAACACATTAGTCTGCATTCAGATGAAAGTCATCTTCCTTTAAGACAAAATTTCTATTGATTCCATTCCTCATGGAAATATCAATAAATCAAACAATTAATAATTTTTTAAAAATCCCAAAATCCACAAAGCCCTGTCCAGGTATGTCTGATAAACAGGAGAATTCAGACTTATTGCCACACCACAACTGTTCCAGTGCAGAGCTCAGGCAAGGACGGAGGCAGCCAGAACATGCCCTTGCTACAAAGATGGGACTGGCAAGAGAAGATTTATTCTTGGTTGGTAAGTGAGAGGTGTTCTTTTACCAGCTGCAGCCAGGAACATTCCTGCAGCTTCTTGAAGACTCAGTGCAACAAGTCAGAGAGCTACAGGGACCAAAAACTTCTCCTACCAAGCATCTGCCACTGTATCCAGCACCCAGCCTCACTTGGGAAGGATGCACTGCCCAGTGCATAACCATTAATTAGTTTCCTGGCATGACCTTCTCATTATGTTCGCAGGAAATCATTGAAATAAAACTACATCCAATGGCTGGCAATAGGATTCCCAGCCTCAGGACCATTCTCCTGGCAATGACCAGGTGAATAACAAATACTGACTTTGCAGTTTTTCATTATATTCCTGTGATAGCCCCAGCATGGTGCGGTTTTGCCAAACCCTTCACACAAGGTCTGTCACCAGCCTTCCATCCACCTGTGAGTTATGAGCAGAACTGGGGAGAAATGTGCAGGATTAAGGGGAATAAATAATAATAATAATACTGAAGAAGATGGATAAATCACATATTCTACCTCTATGTCCCCTGACTGATTATCAGTAATAGTCCCTGTAGGAAATCAGAGTGATTTGCCAGAAACTGATGCTCAGTTTACTACTAGAAAAAGGAAGGCAAAAGGTAGAAATGTTTCCTGTGTTGAGTTTGGAGCTTAAATTTACCAGTTTAACAGACTACTTCTAGGATTCAAACACTGAGAAAGCTGAGCTGGAAGTCACATACATCTGCTAATTTGGTGGAATGGGATAGCCTTGGAGTTAATGACGAATGCCAGGTTACAGTGTCAGCTGAAGTTTAATGAGAAGAGCTGTGCTGGCTGCACCCAGGTCACAGGCACGCATGCACAGGGGACATAGCAAAAGCAGGCACCTGCAAAATCCTCATACACCAATTTTCTGAACAGATCCAGAGCTGTGATACTACTGCTCTCAGCACAAGGGGAACGGGGAGTAACACATGGAGACAAGAGAGTGTTCAGAATGGTTTCAGCACAAGGACGGTGAACCTCAGCCCCAATCACTCCTCCAAAGTCTGAACCACTCAGAGGTGCAAAACCCAGCCAGTAAACCAGCATTAATTTTCTGTGTTGATCTTACAGAACTGGCCTGTTGTCTTCCTGTCTTACACTGAACAGCCTCTTTCAAAAGGCCCTCTTTGCCTTTCACACATTATATTCACCCTCAGGTTTTTTATTTTGAACAGAAGAATTAGTCTCCCTGTCAGCTTTTGTGTCAAATTCACAAGGTCCTTTCTGCCTTCACCTTATGCTGTAGGGAAAAAAATACACATAAACACCACTTTTAACACTGTAGTATTAATGTCACATCTTCCTATAATCCTTTCCTTTTATTATTCATCTGGGAATATCTTTTTGTCAGCACAGTATGCAGTGTGCACATAACACAATGCCATAGACACAGGAAGGAGAACTTTGCTCTCTCCTTTGCTTTGTTGAACAAAATCAGGAATTCACCTTTGGAATAAGAGCACTGCATTGCATAAATTCTGTTTAACATGAGCACGATGGTAAGACTCTCTAAGCCTATGCAGGTCTACTATGATAAAAATTTTTACTGACACTGAGGGCCAAGTGACTCGAGAAACAGGGAGAAGCTTAAGGATTCAGTGGTAAAAAAAAAAAATCTCGAGAAGAAACTGAAACCTGTGATGGAAACTGCGACCAATTTGAGGCCTTTTGTAGCATCTCTGAAGATTTAAAGTTCTCCTGTATAGCATACAACTTCCTTGTAAAATAACTGTAATGAATATTGTTATTGTGTTGAGCTAAATGTGGTTTTATGCAAATGGTTTTTGTGATTTACAAACTGGGATAGTAGGAGCACTGATATTTTAATTTTTTTTAATTATTTTTTTTTAACAATCTAGAACACATGTAGGATTTGGCAACTATTTTATTCCTCTTTATAAAAAAAAACCACTTTTAACTAAATATAGTCATATGCTTGTAATGTTTTCCCCACTTTTTTAAAATGTTGATTTCATTAAAAGGCAAAAAAAAAAAAAGTGCTAACAAGTCCCAATTTATTCCTGATAAAACCACCTTGATCACTTAAAATTCTGCACTTCTCTAAAGGTTGGCCTATAATAAGAAACAAGGCTAATAGATCAAGCCAAAGAACAGTTCAGAAGAAAAACCTCCTTAGAAACTCTAACTCTGCCTTTTAACTATGCCACGATTTCCTTTTATAACTTCATACTCAAGCCAGACAATGTTTATTGCAATGCTATTTTTAAAGATCACTTCTTTTTGTACCACTGGGGAGGGAGAAGAACTACAGCAAAACTAAGATTTACAGTCCTTGCTGTCAGTTTCTTGCAGGTGTCTCATATGTAGCACCAAGACAACTAAACGAGATTTTAGTCTATCTTACCCATCTTCCTGCAAGACACACTGCAGGAAAATACATACCACTGTTTGAAAACAGAAGAGATTCTTATCACTTCATTAGGCTTATGTATTTTTATGTTCTTTTAGAAAAACTGAAAACAAAATTCCCTACCACAGACAGCAGGGAGTGAATACTCCCTCCCTTAGAATGCAATATTGTGAAGTATAAATTTAAAATAACCTAACACTGGCAAATACGCATATTCCTATCTCTCTGCCCTCAAAAACTCCCAACATAGTTTCTTCAGAAAGTTTCAGCAACTACAGCCTTTAGTAAGTGAAAGGTGATTTTCCCTTGCTTCAGCATGTAAAACAAACTGAAGCTGCCCGTAGCTTCATTTTCCCTTCCCCTTCCCAATAGTCAACCATAGGCAGTGTGCATAAAAAAATGACAATATTGAGGAAACTTTGATTTATTCAAAGCAGTACTCCACTGACAGTCTTGTTTCTACAAACAAGATTACTAAACCCTGGACAGGCCTCAAGTGACTTCCAAGAGTCAGCAGAAGGGAAATCCATTGATTTTCTAAGCAAAAAAATGACAAAAATATAGATGTTATTACTAATCCACACATTACCCCTACTGGAAAGTTTAGAGAGTGTTCTTGCTATTTACACCTGCAGATCTAAATGGATTCTATTTGTTTCCCTTACGATATTCCTGCAGGATAGAAACAGAAAATAGTTCTCCCAACTGGAATTTAAGCCACATAAAAGTAAACTCCTGCTGATTTTGAAAGCTATAAATACCCAAAAGTGTGTTTTAAAATTGACAAGATGCATTAAGCCCGATGTGACAACAGGCTGTCTATCAACCTGGACAGCACATGTGGAATATGGCAAACAGAAGCTTCAGAGATGAGTCAAAAATCCAGGAAACAAAGCCAGCTACTCTGAAAACTAGAATAAAAACATCCTGTAGAAAACCTTCAAAGCATTATTTCATAAAACCATGGATTATTCTCCACGTAGTTTTTTTTTAATTTGCCCTGTTCCAGTCATCTCAAAATGCCATGAAAATGGCACATGCACATTTAAAAAAAATTCCTTCAGATAATCACTTATAATAATTATAAAATACCAATGTCTTCTAGTAAACGACCTACTTTACCTACATCCCAGACACAAAAATGCATGGAATTTTTTTTTTCCAGAATGCCATTTCTATTGGATCTGGAATTTTCTTTCAGTCTTTTGTTTCTATCTGATTGCATTTGTTATACTGTAGGCCTTTTACCCTCTGGCATATTTTTCATTGTTACTTTTTGTTTTGTGTATAAGAAAGGATTATTTTCAAAATGCTAAGCTTAAACTTAATTCAGGGGCTTTTCTTGTTTACTTTATAAAAGCCTTTTGAGCCGTGAAGTGGAAGAACAATGAAAATGTGTTTTTCAGATCTTATGAAAGACTGGAACTATATGCCTTTCACATGCCACAAATTTCCAAGACTCTTTAAAGTGCTTTGGCCAGCAGAACACAAGGATGGATAATTGATAAACACACACAGATGGTTGTTGGTGTTCACTTTATCATGTTACTGAGATAAAACCTGTTAAAAATAATTATTACAGGAAAAAATTTAAGAATCTGCTTATACTACATCCTGTGTGTGACCCTGATTTTGCACAGATGTCCTTGTAGAACTGTAAGTTAGCTTTCTTTTTTTCTTTTGCAATGACTTTTTTTTTTTTAATTAGCCACGAATGGTATCCTTCACATCCTTAAAAATCTACTGAGCCACTGAAAATATATAATCCTGCCAATATATAAAGCAGATTGAAATGAAATCAGCACTAAAAATAGTTATGCACTGTTACTAGGAAAAAACCAAACCCACAGACCTTAGTCAAAAAATCAGCTTAGGCAAACAGTACAAATTACTGGGTTTCCAAAATGGTGAAAAGCAGAAACAAAAAGTTTCTCTGGACCAGAAAACATTTACAAAGCAATAAAACTATCACCTTTTATTGGAATACCTTCCTTTAAGTAAATCTCAGCATAAGTACATTTAATAAGTACACTTTGTAGAAAGCAATTTTTTTGTTTCTACTTCTGCTTAAAGACTGATACTGTAATTAAGCAAAATTCTGAAGCATGGCCATAAAATCTGTTGATTTCCCTAAGACTTCCAAACCAAAATGGATCATAGCACCAAAAATATACTAATCATTATTATTTCAAATGCATAGTTGTACTGAACCCCTAGACAAGCAGAGGTCCTATGTAGCCCTGGAAATTTTGATGCCACCTACCACAGTGACACTGTAGTGACTGTTAAAAATGTAGGTGATAGCAACTTCCATTAATATCTGTTTTTCCTATTTGCACCTCATCTGACTTGCTGGTGAGTTAGTTTCTCAACTGAAAGATATTCAGCCTTGTTAAAGGGGAAAATGAAGTGTTCAGCTGGAAAAACTGAGAAGTCAGTTGGCGAAGTTACAGCAGCAATAATTACAGAAGAATTATGGGTAGTGAACATAGGGAAGACACATTAAATATGAACAGGTTAAATTTATGATTTATTTATGACCTGCTGGCACTTTTGTTTGGGAGCTGGGCGGGGGGCAGTTCTGCACGTCATGAATAAGCTATTTCTCTACACTTTCCATACAAGTAAATAGCTCTCTGCCAGGATACTCTGCAGTTTTGCCTGTGTGTTTACCAGGTTTTCTGTTCTGGGAACCAAGCCTTCCTAATGCAAGGATGTGCTTAAAACCAGAACTTATTTCTGCAGCCTACTGGATGGCCTGGAAAACTCAGGGATGAGCTAACTCCCTAAGCGTATCTTGCAAGCTGCATTAGTCAAAGATGTTCTCGACAAAGAAAAAAGGAAAGCCCTGGCCAAAAAAAAACTCAGTTTATGACTCTGTGCCATCAAAATGTGCAGGGTGGCCCCAGGCAGGTACCTCTGGGGCTGTCTCACTTGGGGTGCAGTGGAAAAATCACACATCCATCTCTGCAGCATTAAAGGAAATCAAGGGCTGCTCTGGGAAACTGGCACTGCCTGTGGCTCACGTGAGTGTCTCACACACAGCCATGCCAAGAGATCCAGCCTCTGCCATGGCCTGCATCTGCCAAGTCCCATGAAGAAAACAGCGAGACTTTCACGGAATTTGTGAACTTTACAAAACACCCACGGCTGCGAAGGAAATCTGATAGTAGCAGAGCTACTGTAGTTTAGAAGTTACTTTAATAAGCCCATTTAAAGGTAAAGGTTTCTCTGAGGTGCCAGCCTTAAACCTGCAGCTTAATGTATTAAGGAAAAATCCAATTTTCTTCTCATGCTTTACAAAACCCCGGAAACAAATTATGTCTTCATGCCACTTTTTCTACTCCCATGACTTCAGACTATAGTTCCAATAAAGCTCTACTAATCACTGACAGAATCAAATTACAAATTAAAACCCAGTGATTCAAACAAATCTCAAGATTACTTCAGCGTAATAAAAATGGAAGAATCCTACTCCCATTTTCACAAACGATCCNGAGTGTGAGCAGAAAATGGGCAGAAAACATAAGTTACAAATGTACAATATGGTTTGATAATCTCCACATCTATACAGACAATTATTAGCACATATACCAACTTCTACAGAAGACTATTCTCAGCCTGTAGTCAAAAGCACTCTTAAAAACAACCCAATCTGACACATGCCAGTAAAAAATTTGGTAAAACAGTAATTTAGTTTGTGAGGGAAAAGTTGTCAGTTTGTTTGCTCTTCAATAAAATCTATTTATTTAACCTATATTTAGCACTGTCCACTTTTGTTAATATTGTACTTGTCCCCAGCCCAGAACTATCCANTGTCTCACACACAGCCATGCCAAGAGATCCAGCCTCTGCCATGGCCTGCATCTGCCAAGTCCCATGAAGAAAACAGCGAGACTTTCACGGAATTTGTGAACTTTACAAAACACCCACGGCTGCGAAGGAAATCTGATAGTAGCAGAGCTACTGTAGTTTAGAAGTTACTTTAATAAGCCCATTTAAAGGTAAAGGTTTCTCTGAGGTGCCAGCCTTAAACCTGCAGCTTAATGTATTAAGGAAAAATCCAATTTTCTTCTCATGCTTTACAAAACCCCGGAAACAAATTATGTCTTCATGCCACTTTTTCTACTCCCATGACTTCAGACTATAGTTCCAATAAAGCTCTACTAATCACTGACAGAATCAAATTACAAATTAAAACCCAGTGATTCAAACAAATCTCAAGATTACTTCAGCGTAATAAAAATGGAAGAATCCTACTCCCATTTTCACAAACGATCCTAATCATGCTTTGGTCATAAACCAAAGACATGTCATTCCCTTCTTTGCTTTACCACTCATGCCAGATGGGGGGGGAATCACAAGGTTATAACCATTTCAGACGAGTCAGTGTAATATTGATTTTTGACTCTGCTCCTGCTTATCCAGAAAGTGTCCTATTGATTTTGACAGAATTATCTGAGGACTGCTAGGCATAAGAAGAAAAACAAAGAGGATGTCCTGGTTGTGGATCTGAATTGCACATCCATTCAAAATTGACAATAAGGTTCATATATTATCTATTATAAATATAAATATCATTATATATTTTTATATATATATNTTTGTGAGGGAAAAGTTGTCAGTTTGTTTGCTCTTCAATAAAATCTATTTATTTAACCTATATTTAGCACTGTCCACTTTTGTTAATATTGTACTTGTCCCCAGCCCAGAACTATCCAACTTATATTCCTGGAATTCACAAGTATTTCTTCAAAGGGAAGATGACAGCTTATGGATTGTGCTGATTCACCTGCTTCACTCAACACATCTGTCCACTACCTTGTCCTGAGTATTGTGTTCAGTCAATAAATCTTTATTAGAATAAATTGTTTTGTGCGACTGTCATCTCTCCTGCTAAAATGCAAGTATTCTGCAAAGGAATGATCTCTTGATCCAAGTTTCCTCTCAGATATATCTACATTATCATCACCTCACACTGACTTTCACTGCAAGCAAATATTGCCTAATACACTCTATTTCCTTTAAATAAAGATAAAATACCCGAAGAAAAATTACACCTTGTGCAGGAAATCCTCCCTAAGCAAACATTATTTAATTAACAAAACTCCTTGGCCACCACTCAAGTTCTCTTTGCTGAAGAATAGATCCAATCCTGTTTTCTGCTCAGCTGGGATGTAATTTTTTCAGAAAGGCAGAGAATGTGGTGGGGAGCAGAGTTATGGTCTGGGTTAGTTAGAATTGAGCACTTGAAAAAGACAGGCTCAGCACTCTGGTCAAACCTTAGGCCTCCTCTCCCTAAACTGAGAGAAGCCACTGACCTAAACAATTCAGGAACTGGCAAAGAGTCATGGCAATAAAGAGGTAGTATTTGCTACGAAAGGAAATGGGAGTCACCCAAAAAAGTATTTCCTCCTGAGAAACAAGAGATAAAAATCAGTCTGGGGGGGGGTTGGCAGATGGACAGATGCTGCAACAGGACTAAATCTGTTCTCAGATACTTCCAGATAAAATTCCTTTGTACGGAGAATAAACAATTCCAACAAAGGATAAGACAGCAATTTGGAATAAAGTGTTTAGCTCTGCAGTTTTACAAAATGCTTTGTCCCTAGGTAGAACAGTTCCTTCCAATATGTGTGGGTCCATGAAAATGAACAGATGGCTACATCTATAAGTTGGCCTAACACTTCACTCTTTGAGCATAATATCTCCTTTTCAGTCAGGGCATTTTATCTGGTCATCAGCAGCCATAAAAACCCTGAACCTTTGCCTTACAAAAACACTGGTCTGTCTTTCAAATATGGTTCCACCATTCAGTTAAGTAATTAAAATGTTTAATTGATGGGCATTATTACAATAGGGCAATATGCATATATTCCTACAGGATTAATAACTCGCTATATTAAAAAAAAGAAAAAAGCACAGATCTTTATTTCATATCATTGTACCTTTCTGTTACTAAAACCAAGTTGGGGATCATGAGAAAAGACAACTAAAGGCAGAATATCAAAATCTTTTATATAGGGCAAACAACAAGAAAGCTCAGAAAGTCAAACCCCTCTCACTTACTGTATTTCCTATACTATCCACTATTCTTAATTCAGTTTGATCTGTGCTATAGCTCTTCAGATAAGGGAATCATGGACAGATAGCAGCAAACTCTCAAGCTCAGAAGGATAGTTGAGTGAAACCAGCAACTTTTTTAAGTTTGTCCACATAGAAGAAGACAAACCCCAGAACAAATGTTCCTGTAGCATTTGCAGAAATATCCCCTTCCTCAGCCTACCCCCTTCTCCTATGGCTACACCAGTGATCCCAAAGGAAATCTGGCAGTTCCAGGTAGCCCTAACATCACACAGGAGCCTTTACAAGATCACCAGTCTCTCCAGAGATGATTGTTCAAAGGTACACAAAAGGTAGCCAGCTGAGGAAGAAGCACAGGAAAAGATGCACATACACTCAGGGTGAATTATACCAGACAGGTAAGAGAAATGGATACCAGAAATCCTGTGAGCGGGTTATTTCCAAAGGCAGATTTATAAGTTCCTGTCGCATCTAAAACATACTTTCAGACTCAAAAATCTCAATAAATAACAGTATTTTTGCAATCTGAGCTGACTAATGATTCACATTTCTTCTGCATGTTTGATTAGTTACAGAAGAGCTCAATACATAAGGTTTTCAGAAAGAAAGATAGCATGTTTTGACAATTTATTTTGACAATTCAGTACATTAGATTAAGACCAGTCTTACAGCAACACTATGCTGTGAAAGAACAATGGCTCTTTCAGTTTTATGTCTTATGCAAAACTTGGGTGTTTCTTTGGAGATGGGATATGAATCCCATGTAAACTACATGAAAACTACACAACAAACGTAGTAATTAATTTTAAAATGGTTAAATTCTTCCTCATGCCAACAAATATGCTGCTGGAACAACAGATCAGTTCCAGATGAACTGAGTTATGATAGCAACATGTTTGAAAATGCAAGAAAATAACATTTCCCTTTTTTTAAAGAAAAATAAATGAGAGTTGCTAATTTTATAGGAATAATGAACTAATTAAACTAGCAGTGTCATATCTTTGCATTTTGTTTGTTAGAAATTTATAAGGTCTAAGGAATTTAACTTGCACATACAGTTGTTTTTATTGTTGGCTAAAATACATGCCTTTCAACTGGACAGTCATTAGCAGAGACCCACCTTGAACTTGATTGTGACAAAAATATGTGGTTTTAAGTTAGCCTCAGAAATACATTTCAAAGACCGTAAAAAAGGGGCCACAAGGCTGGAATAAATAAAGAATTATAATGAATTGAAAAATTACTTTGAGAAACTGCATTTCAGCCAAAGGGAAGAAAAGATAATGATCTGTGTTCTGCACAATTCTGCTCCCCTCATCTCCAGCACATGCAAAAGGAAAGGAGAATAAAGTGGGAAAAATTCGAGCAGAGTACAATGGAAAGACATTGAGAGTTCAGGAAGTGAAGAGTGAAGGGAAAAATGGTTGAGTCAGTGGCAGAGTGAAAAAAGAGGACAGAGTTGCTAGGAAGGCTTTCCTCATAGCTTTTAAATATGACCTGGCACCATCAGACTTTGCATAGAAGTGAAATAAAAACTGTGATATTTTCTTACGTGTAAAATAAAATTGCGTCTTTACTCCAGATACTGGGCTATCTACATGTTTCTGAGCACAAAAAAAAAAAAAGGTCATTAGTGCTGCTACATGGGAACACTGTTTGCAAGTAAATGAAGAAAAATCAGGTTACACAGAGTAACCTGATAACTCAGAAAAAAAGCCCTGATCAGAGAGCAGAAGTGCAAGCACAGAACTGATGATTATCTGTCCAAAAGAGAGGAAAACACCATGGAAACAGTACAAGACAGGCAGAAGCAGGTGAAAACTCACCACTGGAGCAGTTGGGTCCTCCCCAGCCAGGCTCACACTGACAGGTGTTGGGAGCAATACAACGGCCATGGACACACTTATCAGCGCAGTGAGCTGTCAGAGAAGGGAATTAAAAACAAACAATTAGAGAACTCCTACCACTAGGAAAAAAATCTTTAAAATATTCTACAATAGTCCAAACACAGTTCTTTTGTGTCTCAAGTGCCTCCTAAAAGCAAAATAAATACCAGTATATTAATGTTCAGTGGGCATCTCTTAAAAATGTATTTCACTTCAGTCTCTTCTATTTCTCCTAAGTTTGAAGACTCCAGCTAAGAATGTTGTTAGTATTACTCAAATTCTCCTGAGGAAATTGACCAAATTTAATGAAAAAGGAGCCAAAGTGTGATCTAGGTTAGAAACCTGTCTGACCATGGTCTTGGGCAAGAGGGTCTGTTTGGCCCTGCCTGAAACTTGGATGAGTTCCACTGATCCCTTCCAACCTCAACCACCCGGTGACTCTCTGGAGCAAACCCTCATGCCAAGAAAAAGAGGGGAACTTCAGCAGGCATGCAGAGAAATGCTCTCTTGCAATAGCATGGATAAAATATGATTTGCAACACACCAGTATTTTAATATCAACTTTTCCAAATGATTGCACAGTTCAGTTAAGGATTAACAAACAGTGACAGTGATTAAAGTAAAGCATGACATAAAACCTTATGAATCATTGCAACCTTTATTCTACATGATAAACAGGGCTGCCTGAAATGTATTCTTTTTTCTTTTTTTTTTTTATGATCTGCAAGCACATTTCTAAGTTAAGTGTTACTTTGAAACAGACCTTTTGTTTGAAACATCTAAGAAAAAACTGAAATGGGTTTGATAGCCAGCATTATCAATGACAAAACATAATATAACCAAGAGGAAGAACTTCTGACTAGCAACAATTTGCTGGCATCACATGAATCACAAAATACCCCTAGCTTTCCAAAATACATACAGTGTAATAATTTTCCTTCTACTCTGAACAACAATAAAACTTAGAAAACGTGCACAGGATGAGATTTTTCTTTGTACCAACATCTCCAGAGTAATTGAAGCAGAAATCTGACTGCTATACCAATGAATACAAAGTTTGCAAGGGGAAAGAGACAAAGTGTATGTTAATAAGAAATTTAATGGGGATACATGTGAATCACTGTGGTTCTGAGTGGATTGATAATGTTCCAAAGTAATTAGGCAAAATATGTGCAAATGTTCTGGGTTTTTCCTCCAATTACAGATTATGAAGCACATTGGTCATCTTTACATTTACTGTGTCCAAGAAAGAGGAAAACCACTCAAAGATTAATCGTATATAAAATAGAAAAATTTTGATTATACAAGATCCCCTCCATTAACTTATTTTTACAGTCTTAAGTTTTCATTCTCAACTTTTTCTAACAAGCTGCTTTTCAGACATGCATTAAAATTATCTTCATTAAAAATCAACAGGGACAATAATAATTTTTAAGGGTTTGATGAAGTTAGGCATTAACACAAAGTGTTGCTGCCTATTTATGTATTATGGAAAGACTGAGTTTAAATAATACATCACAATTTTCCATTAGTCTTGTAACTTGATGTGAATCACTTGTATCTTTGAAGATTCCGTCCTATTACTGCTGCCTTGGGCACTGAGGCTCCCCACAAACCAAATGTGTGAAAAACCTTGCCAGCAGACCATGAGGCAACAGGAGGTCACTGTAAACATGCAGCATGAGCACTTGTATGAATAACCCAGGGAATGCAAACATGCTCGGCCCAAATTTCTGAGCACTGAGCCTTAAATACAATAAGGCAACGTTCCACCACCTCCTCTGTGAGACAGCTGGGACAGAACAGAAAAATAAAGAAGTTGCAAGAAACCAGACCTCTCTCCTTGCACTGCCCCTCATGCTATGCTGAGCACATGGATCCTCATTCTGGATATACATAAAAATCTATTCTCTAACCAAGAGAAATGATTCTCCACGTGCCTTCTGGGTTAATTGACTCTGGGCAACTGAATCCTACATCTGTAAGGGACAGCACATTTTAAAAAACAATATTGCAGTGGATGCAGTGATGAGAGAATTTACTACACAGAGCTACAAAGAGGCAAGGACAAAAAGCACCTAGAAGAAGCTGAAAATACATGAATGAAACCAGGAACAGATAAACTACTTTCTCTTGGTTTTCTCTGGAATTGTTGGGCATGGTATTAAACAAAAAACAACTTATATGCATGTGTAGGTGAAAAACTTAACATGAAGGGGTTTGTTTTTTTTTTACTGACCAGCGCGAAGAAGCACCAAAAACTTCTGGCACCAATTGCCATGTCTTCTTTTTTTTCAAGGAAAAGCGTATGAAAAGCAATCTGGGTTTAGTCTTGCACATTTGCTATTACATCTTATTTGCCCTTTTCTTTTGTGCCTTATTGTTTTACCAAGATCTCTTCTACACTCTTGCCTTCATTATCTGATGTTAAAAGAAAACTTGAAAAAATGTATTTTTATCTTTGATGATGCATTTTAAATCTGTTGCTTTTTCACTTTGAAAAGCCAGCCATAAACAGTTAACATAAAATTGAAACACTTTGGCTGTAATTATGCACATGAAGTAAATGACTGCAAGGTTTAACTCCAATTTCGTCCAAATTAATTGAAACGAGCATTTGTCATGGGAAGAAAATCAATTATCTATTAAACTACATTATAAACATGTTTTTCAAATAAATCCTTCACTTCTATACTGTATGCTACAACATACCTCTTGTTTAATCCCTTTTTTCTGTGCTTAATGGCTATTTGCTAGTAAAGTGAGTGATATCCAGTTATACCTTAAGATAGATGGTTCATTTTCTATTCCATATTTTGAGGAAATTCAGCTGGCATAGCTCTCCACTGAAGTTCTTAGAAATGTACTGCAATGTTAAAAACTAATTGAGGTTAATGTTCAAGCTGCCAGGAACAATCAACCTTTGCTTGTGTGTCCATCTACAAGAAAGACACTAGAAGATGTCTTAAAACCTTTGAAATCTTTCTTTCCAGAAACATGCTTAAAAATAAATTGCACTTTTTGAAAAAGTTTCTAGTCTTTAGCTGAGCCTAGCATGCATATGCCTAATCTCCTAGGGATTGCCACTGATAGTAGCAGACAAGTGGCAGGAAATTCTTTGGAATAAGTAAGAAATTTAGTCAATCACTCAGCCTGGGGTAGAGTTGCTAAGGCCAGGAGTAAGCTGCTTTACAGAACTTCACAGAATTATTGTTCTGCCTTTGTATCTGCATATAAACTGCATTCAGATAATCAGAAAGGAGATCAAGTCTAAACATTGCTACATGCACCAAAATTTTAAAGGCAAAAATAACAATCTGTGTTGACCTACTGTTCTACAGATACTGGCAATAATGAAGACAGGTGAGAAATTTATACATTATTTATATCCTCTATAAACAGGAGTTTCATGAGGACAGCACAAAACACTCTTTTTTAGTGGAAGTTAATTAGTACTTACTAACAAGATACTTGCACTCCTATAAAACTATCCAAGTACTGATCCCATATAATGTTGGATTTAAAATTAAAATACAATTTCTTGTCAACCCATCCATCCAAAGACAAAACGAAATGGCACAACTAATAAAACACAGATTCCTATTGTTTTTGAGGAGAAGCAATGGCATTTCAATTCATGCAATGTCGAGTCATACCAAAATCATCTAGCAGTAGACTTTTCTAATTTGCTTTTCTAAACTGAGGAGTCAAATAAAGGAACAAACAAGCAACAAAATATCAACAGCACAGCTTTTTAGAGGCATCTTACATCCTTTACTAGGTAAACAAAACAATCCACACTGCATGGCATATAAAACTGCAGTAATTGAAATGCTTCTGCTGGAGATAATGGAGATTCAAGGTCTCTCTCTTTCCTGCAAGGTCAAACAAATGTAAACTCAGCTACACTGAAGGATCTGTATCTTCACATAATTAAAAGACTGAGGCATTCCACAATCACTTCAGAAGTCAGAACAGCTATGTCCTGAGTATCANGAAGTTAATTAGTACTTACTAACAAGATACTTGCACTCCTATAAAACTATCCAAGTACTGATCCCATATAATGTTGGATTTAAAATTAAAATACAATTTCTTGTCAACCCATCCATCCAAAGACAAAACGAAATGGCACAACTAATAAAACACAGATTCCTATTGTTTTTGAGGAGAAGCAATGGCATTTCAATTCATGCAATGTCGAGTCATACCAAAATCATCTAGCAGTAGACTTTTCTAATTTGCTTTTCTAAACTGAGGAGTCAAATAAAGGAACAAACAAGCAACAAAATATCAACAGCACAGCTTTTTAGAGGCATCTTACATCCTTTACTAGGTAAACAAAACAATCCACACTGCATGGCATATAAAACTGCAGTAATTGAAATGCTTCTGCTGGAGATAATGGAGATTCAAGGTCTCTCTCTTTCCTGCAAGGTCAAACAAATGTAAACTCAGCTACACTGAAGGATCTGTATCTTCACATAATTAAAAGACTGAGGCATTCCACAATCACTTCAGAAGTCAGAACAGCTATGTCCTGAGTATCATTATCAGGCATATTTTTATGTAATAACAAGAAAAATTAATATGTCCAATGGTATTTGAATTTTTCAAGTTCTCAATATCATTGTGTTAACACAACAAATTTACAACATATGCTATAGCTGTCTGTTGGGTGTTGAATAATTTCTTTTCTTTTCTGTGGAATTTCTTCCCCATTGTTATGCCAAGTACTTGGGACTACAAATTANTCCCCATTGTTATGCCAAGTACTTGGGACTACAAATTAGTTGCCTCTCACC
>VXBI01002494.1:0-24846 GCA_013397375.1 Toxostoma redivivum
GCAGGGAATGCCCTGAGATGGAATGGGTTGGCAAATATGAATAAATAATGATAATTTCTGTGTGGAAGAGCTGCACAGGAGGCAGCAGCAGGTTCAGGGCAGAGCTGCTCAGGACACCAGGACCCAGACCCAGAGCTCAGGGTCCCTCTGACCCCTGTCCTGGCAGCTGGAAATGCTTGTCCTACAAACCTGAGCATTTCCTGCTCTCTGCCACGGGAGCAGAGNTCATTTGGGAATTTCCTCCTGGCAGTGCCTGCTCCCTCCTGGCTCCTGAACTGCTCCTCCAGTCTTTGCCCTGTGCTTCAAACCTTTCTCATGCTCATTAAAACCAATGTCAAGCATGGGTAAAAATGCTGAGAGTCCCAAAGCCAGAGCAGTCAGGGATTAATGAGAAGAAAAAGGGAATCAATGGCATAGCAGGCAGTGGAAATGGAGAAAGGCAGTTCTGCTTCCCACTTCTGTTCCTTGGGTTTGGTAACGCCAGATTTGTTAACAGATTTGGTTACATACCTCTGAGTTCAGGAGACAGTGAAACAGGAACATGAAGAACCCCTGAAAATGGAGAAAGGGAGAAGGGTGAGGTCTGGCAGGGAAAAGTCAAACACAATAATGCAATAATTGTTTCTCTCAGAACAGGCTCAGGAGCCCTGTGAATATCTGAGTGCACTGAACCAGAGTGAAACTGGAGAAACCTTCAGCACTGCTTACTGTGGGGCTTGTCTGGAGCTGCTCCTGTGAAAAAACTCCTCCCAAACCTTACTGAACTGAAGGAAAAATCTGGCTGAAAATAAGCAGGAATTCTTGTTCCATGACAACAAGAGAACTTTTTGTTTGTGGTTGCAAAGACCAAGGGGAGGGAAACACTCTTAGGGAAACACCGGATCAGGATTTTTCAGATTAGAAAAGCAAGGTGTTAGCACTAGGAACATTGGCCTTTCAGCCCAATGCAAAGTGAAAAGGTCTCATCCCTTTCCCTCCCAAAATAATTCTGTTTTTCTGGTGGTGGCATTCAGCACCAGGAATCCTCTGCCACTGGTTTTGTATCCACAGTGCTGTTTGTTCCCGAGACAAGAAAGGACTGACAGGAGATTGTTTTTTCCTCTTCTTTGTAACAGAGTTGGGGTAAGAATTCTGACACTCCTCGGGGCCCAGAGCTCAGATATTCACATTTCTCCTTGCACAGAGTGCTCAGAGCTCAGATATTCACATTTCTCCTTGCACAGAGTGCTCAGATATTCACATTTCTCCTTGCACAGAGTGCTCAGATATTCACATTTCTCCTTGCACAGAGCTGCTGCTCTGGGCTGCTGTCCCAAGGAGGTGAGGGTTGAGTTCCCTGTGTGCAGGAGCTCAGGGAATTGCTCTCCCTCTGATCTTCCCTAAACTGCTGTTTGCTTTCACTCAGCCTCAGTGATGAAACCTCACATTGGCACTGAAACATTGGCCTGGTGTCTCTGCTGAAGGATCCTGCCTGTGCTACACAGTGCTGGAAGAATGAATTTCATTTCATTTCATTCCTAAAGCTCAGTGCTGTCTCATTTATTTAATTATTGCTACTGGAAACACTAAGGAGTGGGATACAAGTTCTGTTCAAACAAAAACAAGCAATTGCCAGCACACCATGCTTAGCACAGGCTTAAAAGGCAGAGGAAGGAACACAGAATAAAATACAATAAGCATAAACATGTGAAAACATTACTAATGATCCATTTAATTGCATCCCAAAAGCACTTCTGTAGCCATAAATTTTCCCACCAGGTACTTACTTGTAGTGAATTAAAAACAGCAAATATATACTGAAATACCAAGGCATGGGCATTGACAGCCAAAATGCCAAAGATCCACGAGCTCCCCAGGATTGGCAGGAGAACAGCCACGGCTTTAGCTGTCAGTCTGGAAGAGAAAAGGGAATGGGAGCATTACAGAAATGCCAGCCTCACACCAAAGAGTTCAGCAGGGATGTCCTGGCAGCAGCTGGGACTCCTCTGTACCATGAAATTCTTTTGATGGGCAAGATTTTAATGATCTTTCCATCTGTGAAAATGGGGATGGCAGAGCATTGGTATCACACAGGATAAATACAGGTGGTGAGGCAGTGGCTGAGGGGCAGGGAGAGGGATCTGAGAAATGGCCATGAAATACTGCAGTGATCCTTTCAATTCACAAAATACTGCAGTGATCCCTTCAATACACAAAATACTGCAGTGATCCTTTCAATACACAAAATACTGCAGTGATCCCTTCAATACACAAAATACTGCAGTGATCCTTTCAATTCACAAAACACTGCAGTGATCCCTTCAATCCATAAAACACTGCAGTGATCCCTTTGTTATAAATTCACAAAATACTGCAGTGATCCCCTCAGTCCATAAAACACTGCAGTGATCCTTTCAATCCATAAAAGACTGCAGTGATCCTTTTAGATCACACAAACACTGCAGTGATCCCTTTGTCATCAATTCAATTCACAAAACTCTGCAGGGATCCCTTTGTTACCCACAGAGGATTTCCACCCTGTGAGTGGGAGCCCCGAGCAGGAGGCACAGAGCACTGGGCACTGCACAGGGGTCACAGCACAGACATCAGTCTGGAACCCCCAAAGGGAGCCCTGGCACGGCCAGGACACCATGGCAGTGGCCAAAGAAAGGACAGAGCCTCCTGGCCAGCCCAGAACTGCAGTGGTTCAAGAGGAAAAGCACATCTGGAATGTTCCAGAGAGGCAGATCTGATCCCAGCTCCCAGCACTGGGTGAGTCCTGCTGCAGCCCGTGTTCTAACTGGAAAATGCCAGCAATATTTGAACTCTTTATGTCTGGAGCTGGGTTCTGGAGCCTCCAAGGGAACAGCAGCACGTTCTCCAACCTTCACCAGAACATGCACTGCTTCTGTGGCACCTGAGACCTTTTACTTACTAAAGCACCTAAAATTTATTACATTTACTTATTCACTCACTCCATCTGCTCACTTCCCTCTCCCTCATGTCACAGCCTGAACCTTCAGCCCTGCCTCGTGTGAGAGGCTCCACACCCCCCAGTCCCTGCCCTCTGATCTGTCCCTGAGGGTTCAGACAGCCCTGCCTCGCTGACCCCAACAGGCCCGAATTCCACAGCTGCCCTGGGGGAGATGCAGCTGTGCAGGAACATCTGGGCATGCCCAGGGTGGGTTCTGTGTCCCCTCCAGCACAAACCCCCAGATTTCCTTCTGCTCCCTCACTCTCTGCTCCCCACTTCCACAACATTTGCAGGTTGGAATAGAATTTCAGGTTGGAATATAATTTTAGATTGGAATATAATTTTTGGTTGGAATAGAATTTTTAGGTTAGAATATAATTTCAGGTTGGAATATAATTTCCCCCATTTTTGTTGCCCAAAATGTTTTCATTGTTTCTTTTGAGTCAGAGCCTGAAAGGCTTCACCTGGTCTGTAGCTGGGGGCAGAACGGAGTCAGGCAGTCAGTGCCAATATTTTCAAAACCATTCTTGCAGTCTGGATTTTCAGAAGCCTTTAACACTGCAAATCACTCATATAATTTTAAAAAATCATGTTTTAATAAAGATGGTTCCTCATTAAGGCCAGAGTTCAGCACATGTGCAGCAGAATTCCACAGCTAAAATGGAAATACACCCAGATGGGGGATTTTCCATGCAAAAGCATCAATGATGCATGCACACTCATTTAGAAAGCCATGTGAAGGTGAAATCCATTTAAAACCATCTGAGGGTCAGCTCTGCCTAGGAGTCTCTTAAATCTCATTAAGACTTTTTGAACTTTTGCCTAATTATTGCACAGCTTTCTGTGCTTACATACTCGGAATTTCATCCCATGGAGGAAATTATTATTTCAGTGTGTTTACAGAGCTGCTTTTACCCAGCTCTGCAGTTCCTGGTGCTCTTTTATCTTCTTCCACTTACCCCTCCCCTTCCCACCCTTATTCCATTTTAATCCTTGAATTTAAAAAAGAAAAATCCTAACTGTAAAATGCTGCTTCAGAACGCCATTAAGGCAGCAAGGTTAAAAAAGTCCTAGAAATACCAAAGTTAATGTTCCACTAGGTGCATTCATTCTGACACGCTGCACATACTTTATTTTTTTTTTTATTCCCGTTTTACTTTGCTACATCAATATTTTACTAGATTAGTTCTAGTACACTAAGAAATAGAGCACAATCACATCGATGTTGTTTTTGGAGGAGGAATCCTTCCCATGCATGGCTTAAGCTGTGCAACCTAAAAAAATACATCAGCATCCATGGGGCTTTCTACTGTCCATAAAATCGGATAATGGAATTTGGGGCAGGTTCAGCCCCACCAGGACTCATAAACCTCACCAGAAGCGTTTTTCTTGTGCCCAAATGTGTCAGAAAAAGCAGAGTGAGCATCTGAATTTCTGCTGAATTTCCCGTGCTGTGGCCCTGGCAATTAACAGCCTGTTAATTACCACACACACTTCCCAAAGCTCGGGTGTTGTCACTTTCCTGCAGCCCAAGAGCGCCCAGTTTGGTGAGATTTTGTCTCTCTGCATCTGAACACTGGAACGAATTCCTTTGGAGCAGAGCAAATCCAGCACAGAATCTCCTTTCTATTTTTACATTTATTTCTATTTTTACATTTTTTCCTATTTTTACATTTTTTCTATTTTTACATTTTTTTCTATTTTTACATTTATTTCTATTTTTACATTTTTTCCTATTTTTACATTTTTTCTATTTTTACATTTTTTTCTATTTTTACATTTTTTCTATTTTTACATTTTTTCTATTTTTACATTTTTTTCTATTTTTACATTTTGCCAAATTTGGGGTTTTTTTAGGCATACACCTGCCATTACTCAGACAGCTTTTGGAAAACACAAAAATACTTAGAGTCTGATTAAATTTTAATATCTAGAGAATATGGGACAGCCTTTGGGATGTGATCAGCTGCACATCACCCACTGGGAATTCAGGCTGTGCCTCAGGGCTGCTCCCTCCAGGTCCTGGCAGGTGCAATCCCTCTCACCTGAGCCCTGCAGAGGGGCCAGGTCCTGGCTGAACCCCTCTGCCACAGAGCCAGAGATGAGCTCCTTTTAAAAACCTCGATAAGTTTTTCAGACAATGCATTATTTATTACCTATCATTATTTATTACGTGTAATTATTTATTACCGATCCTGATTTATTTAAGCACTGCGTGGAGGTGACAGCAGAGCACGGGGCTGGGCGCTCTCCCAAATGAAATCCAGCTCTGGGCTCTGCCAGGGCTGATCCAGAACTTCCACCCTGAAAGGACACAGGGTTTTCCTCCTCCTCCTCCTCCCTGCTCACACCGCCAGCTGATGGCACGGGAAATTCACTTTAATCACTTTAATCAGCACACACACCCTTGCTTACCTAATCCCGGGTGATTTCTAGGCAGAGCTGTAGCAAATTAAAGACCAAAAAAAAAAAGAGACAAAACTAATAACTGCAGAGGCCAGGTCCCATTTCCCAAATGTTATCTGCATTTTCAAAATAACGGTGTGGATCTGCCTGAGAGCTGTTTGCAGTCACTCCAGATCCTTGCTTTCTTGTGGGGGTCATTTATAACCCAGGGAATGAAAGCATTGTAGCTACAGGAAAAAAAAAATAAAAATCTAGGCTGCAGCAGCAACTAAATTCAGGTTGATTTTTATCCCAGAGAGGGGAGGGAGGAGGAATTGTTCCTTTTCTGTCACCGCAGTGTGTGACAGCCCTGCCAGCACAGCCTCACCTCTCACACCTTCCCAAAAATCCCCAGCTGCCTCTGGGGGACACAGCCCGGAATCCCTGGCTCAAATCGCTCGTTCCTAAGGGATTTCACTTTCCATTCGTGCAGAAAAGCGTTCTGACTCCCTGCTGGAGGCTCGCCCCTCCCTGTTGAACCCGGCCCGCTCGTATTGAATAATTAAATATCGCCTGGCTCGGGGGAGAAGGGGAGCTGCACACATTAGTCACAAGGCATTCCCTGGGAGAGGAGAGCCCCACCTAATCCTTGCTTTATTAATATTTCTGCATTTATATTAAATATTCACTGGAGCAGGGACTGGAACTCAAGTCTCATTCCAAATCCCCATCAAACCAGACAAAATTAAGGCCACGACCAGAAATGGAGCTACCTCAGGAATTTTATTACTGAGAAGGCAATTCCAGGGGCTGCAGCACTGCCCCCTGACTTGAGCACCTCACCAGGCATTTAGGGATCCCTGAGGCTTTCCACAAATCAAGTCCCTTGTCACCTCCATTGCTTCCAGATTCTAAAAATACAAAAGAAAAAAAAAACTTCCCAAAAATTAAGTGCTGAACCAAGACATGTCCTTCTCCTCGTCTTTAGTGCAAGTTATTAAAAACAAATATGAAGAATTAAAGCATAATGTCCTTGCAGGCTGAACTTTAGGAGTTTGTGATTTCCCCAGGGAACCCAAACTCGCAGTGGGATTTTACCATTCTTTTCCTCCAGTTCCTTTCTCCAACATTTTTTGGTCCTAATTCTCACACTGCACTGCTGCTGAGACAGAATTCTCTGCTTCCAATCCCCAAGCCCAGAGCTAATTTTGCACCGAACTTTGCCATGAAGTCATCAAAGCAAATGAGAGCTGTTCTCCCAGCAGAGTTCCGTGCCCAATTAAGGGCTGTTAATGAGCGGGTGTGGATGAGCAGAGCAGGAGCTGCTCTGGGATCCCCATCACTGCTGTCAGCAGCCTTGCTGCACGCTGTGCCTCAATCCCCAATTCACTGAACCCACCGTGAGTGTGAGCTGCCCCTGCAGCATCACCGCACCTGGGCAGCAGCAGAGCAGAGCAGAGCAGAGCTCTCTGCTCTCCATGGCAACTGCAGGACACAGCTCCAGGCAGGCACTGCAGATGTGCAGGGCAGGGACAGTCCTGCAGGAATGCAGCAGTGCTGAGATCGATCAGAGATCAATCACAGATCGATCAGAGCAGGGACAGTCCTGCAGGAATGCAGCAGTGCTGAGATCGATCAGAGATCGATCAGAGCAGGGACAGTCCTGCAGGAATGCAGCAGCACTGCTGAGATCGATCAGAGATCAATCAGAGATCGATCACAGATCAATCAGAGATCAATCAGAGCAGACAGTCCTGCAGGAATGCAGCAGCGCTGCTGCAGCTCCTCTGCTTCAGTCCCACCTTACACTTCCTGCAAATCCAGAAAAAAAAAAGTGGCTGCTGGAAATGCATGAGACTGCAGAAACGGGTGACAGAACAGATTTCCCAGGAGTGCTTGCTGGTGACCGTGGCCAGAAGCCAAAATAATTAAATTCTCAGAAAATCATGTGGAAAATGAAAACAGTTTGAAAGGAAAAGAATTGGACCTGATCCTTACAATAGTGAAGATTTATTCCTGTCTTGAACCAAATGTTCACTTGCCTATTTCCCACAGTCTTTGGTTATTCCCTAAAAGATTCTGGAGTTATTTTATAGAGCTAAGAGAGGGGAAAAAGAGCCAAGAAAATATTACCCACTTCCATCACAGGTTTTCTTTAATAGTCTCACAAAAGCAAATTGACCAGAAAGTCTGGAGGGATTCATTTGATTTTTTAAAAGAAAATAAATTACAATTTTCAAATGGGTAAGGTTTTTGTTTTGTTTTGTTTTTTGGGTTTTTTAACATACCATGCTATTATTAGGGGCCAGTTTGTCTCCAAAGGTAGGACAAGAGAGCAACACTGTTCTTTTTACTCAGTGCTTTTTACTCAGTTCCTTTCATTAAAATCAGCTTCTGCCTCACATCTTTTTCAATTGAGAAGAATTGGGGAAAACGTTCAATTTCTATTTCCAGCACACCTGTAACATAAATATTGCTAATGGCATTTTCTTACTCACTGCAGAAAGCACCTAAAAGTTTAAAAGTATTTTTGATACTACGATAGCACATTTTTTTTATTGTATTTTCCATTTATTTAATTTTATTTCCAGAGTGCTCTATTGGGAAAATATGCAAATCCCACTCAGCTGAGAGCTGTGTCAGACTGGGCAGTGATTTACAGAGCTCTGCACATGCTTTAATAACATTTCTATCCTGAAATTCCATAATATTTGTTCCTGTAATTGTGCACGGAGCTGAGTCCCAGGATTGTGGGTGGGAGTTCAAGCCAACCCTCGAGGTCGCTGCTGCTCGCAGGGAATTGTCCCTCAGGTGGAGCAGGGTTTGACTGGGACTGGAGCTGTGACTCAGCCCCCTCCTCCCACCAGCACTTTCACGGCTCAAAATTTGATATTAAAGATGGAAAACTAAACCCAGCTAGCACATTTACAAAGCAAATTAATGCCAACTTCAAAGCTGCCGATTTTCAACACCTGCAATTTTCTGTTATAACTCTAGAAGGAAAGGAGACAAGCCGTGCTTCAGAGAGCTGTGGCAGCAGGGAGGGGACAGGGGACACCAGGGGCTCTGCTCTCAGGTGTCCCCACACCTGTTTCTATCACACCTTTACGGGCTGTTATTTTAACTATTTTTTTTTTAAATTATGTTTAATTTTTGCTATTATCAGAGAGAAGAGATAGAAGAAAAAAAAACGATATCCATCTAGAAATGCTATTTTAACATTATCCATAGAGCATTTATCCCAAAACTTGTAAAGAGCCAACAACATGTCCTGCCCTTCTAACAGGAAGCCGAAAGATATTTGATTTTTTCCATCAGTTTAAGCCCGGTGCTCTTTGTCCCTCTTTGCAGAGCAGCCTCCTCTCTGCAGCTCTGCTTTACACACTTTTAATCTTTTATTTCTCCTCCCAAAATGTGTCTGAAATGCATCTGAGCAATGCCAGCGTGGCCTGGAGCCTCTGTGCCCTGCTGTGGCCCCAGCATTGCTGCCATTATGGGCTGTGAAAGATGAGAGCTCCCATTAATCCCTCACTGGCACCATTCAAACCCACGCTATTTTTAGTCTAAAACCCCAATAAGGAGACGCCCAAACTGCATTTGTATTTGTCATATCCAATGAGCCAAAAACTTCATTAGGTGGAAGATACTGTCATTGGCAGCAGCACTTCAGCTCGCTAATTGTCACTGCTTAACACTTCCATTTTAATTATTTCCTTTGCTCCAGTCAGCAGATTCTGGAGGTGCATCCCTCCTGTGTGAAGCCAAGTTCAGTGCATTCCTTACAGAAACTGGGGAGGAAAGGAGCCCTGGGAGCAGCTTTGGGCAGTCCCACTGCTCTGGGTGTGATGGCTCTCCTCAGCACATGCAAAAAGCTTTTTCTGTCCCATTAAAGCACAGAACAGGTGCTCCCTGTGCTGCAAACATCTGCCACCCAGAGAGGCACTGAGAGGATTTTCTGGTGCTGTGCATTTTGAATATCTGTGGAGTTGACAGATTGTAGCTTGCTCCTCACCTTCCTTGTGGAAGGAGATTAAAAAAAAAAAAAAAGATAAATTCTCAAAGGGCATCACAAAGAGGTGGAATTTGGTTCTGGAGGAGATGATGGCAGGAGAGCTCTCGTGAGAGCCTCGAGCAGTGATTGAGGAGCACGTTCTGGGAGCATGAACAGCTGGGAATGAGCCTTGGGACACCAAACAGGGCTGGAATCACAGGAACAGAGTGCAGCAGATCCCCAGGAGCTGGCGGAGTGAGAGCTGGTGTTCCAGCAGTGCAGCTCTGCACTGAGTGCCAGGGTGTGTTTGCCAAGGTGATGGGGATGGAAGGTGGGAGTGTTTATAAACGAGGAACAGCCAGGCAGAGCTGGCAGGGCTGGCTCAGTGATTCCATCCTGGAACAGCTCAGCAGAGCAGCCCCGGGCTGCAGGCTGTGATGGATGGCTCTGGAATGGGCCAGCATTGGGTGCAGGTGTGACAGATGTGACAGATGTGACAGCACCCAGCAGCTCTGCACTGCCCTCCTGGAGCTGCACTGCACAGGGACAGGCTCCTGTGCATCCCAAATAACCAGAGTGAGGGATGGACTCACACCTGTAACCACAAATAACCAAAGGAATGGACTCACACCTGCACAGGGAAAGGCTCCTGTGCATCCCAAATAACCAGAGTGAGGGATGGACTCACACCTAACCCCAAATAACCAAAGCAATGGATCCACATCACACCTACAGACTCTGCTTCCAGTTTCACGGTTTGTGGGATATTAAAAAATGCAGCTGGAACTAACAGCAGCTGGCATTCCTTACTGAGCTGAGCTTTTCCTGGTTTGCTCCCATTCACAGAGTTCTGCCATTTTTCCCAATTTTCAGGCATTAATTTAACTAAACAAGAAAACATGTTTTTCCAGTGGAGAACTGCTTTACTACTTCACTGAGTCTGGGAGACTCAAACTTGGAAGAAAAAAATTAAATGAAAGAAGGAACAGGATAAAAAGCTAAGAAATCTTTCTAATTTTGCTGTAATGGCTTTCTCCATGGATGATTGTGGTAGCTCTCACTTTTGGTTCACTGAGTGCTGAAGTGCACAGTTTATAACAGAGATTTTTCCAACCCATTGCACCATTTCAGAGGGAGCAGTGAGAATGTATTTAATAAGAGCTGGCCTTGGCAGTTTACTGGAGAAAAATTAATGGAACTGTCTCCTCTGGACACCAGAATGCAGAACTGAGCTGGGAAATCAGGGGCTGCTAAATGTGGTGTCTCTGCTTCTAAACTGAAATCCCTGCACCCGAGGCAGGCTGGGCATTGCTCCTCTGCTGCAGGTAATTTCCATCAGTGCCACCAGGTCTGGGAGGATTCTGAGTGCTGTGCTCTTGCAGCCCAGGGAACTCAGGGAGTCAAATAATAATTTAATAATTGCTAAAAGGGATCAGGCAGGAGCTGTCCCACAGGGAGTGAAATGTGCACATTCCTAACTCTGCCACTCTGGGGGTCTTTTCTCACTGGAACAGAGAAATCACTCTCCATGAGACTTTGAAAGTCTGGAGAAATAAGAAAAAAAACTTATTTAGGCCCTTATACATCAGTGAATTTACTGAGTAAAGTCTTTAGATGCAGCAGAAATAAGAAAAAGAGTTCAAACAGTTCATAACTCAGAAATGTAATCATGTGCCTTTTCAAGCACATGAGCAATTCCATTAAACTAATCTGCTTTAATTGCATTAAGCTTAGAGAGGCTACTCATATGCTTAAACTCAAACATATGATTAGTTATGTCCCTAAAAAAAGAGTGGATAATTCAAACAAATGCTGTATGCATGCACTGAAATATTTCAAGGTATTAGGTCAAGCATTCCATAAACTAAAACATTTAAATTAGCTTTTTGGCAGAAAATCTGTTCCCTGGATGCAAAACATTCTCATTAAGCCACAACTGAATTATTGCTCAAAATTATTTTGCTGAGAGTCAATAGCTAATCCTCTGATAAAAGGTTCAAGAATTATCAATCACAACTAAAGGAAAAGTTCTTATTCTATGCAAGTGTTGGATATGCTTCAAAAACAAAACAAAAAGCAATGTTCTTAACAATACAAAAATATGTTCTTAGATAAATTCAAGTAATAAATAGGAGATGATAATAATTCTTTGCTCAGCTCTTTCCAGTAAACTGCTCTTGCAGAATTAAAGTTTCAGACACTAAAATTGTCCATTTTCACACACATAGGAAAATTACCACAGTGACCAAACACAGCTCAGCCTGTCACAGGAGTCTGTTGTGCTTTAATTGGTGTCTGATCATAAACTGCCTAATTGTACTGATTTGGCCTGAAATTATTGGGGATTTTGCAGTTTATATATATATCAAAGCTTAGTCTTTTATGCAGCTTCTTCAGTGCATTTGAGGGGCAGTGTTTTTGTTGCTTTGACACTCCAAGGAGCCCGGCAGTGGCAGTGGCAGTGGCAGCAGGACCTGCAGCAGGGGTGCCCTGTGACAAGGGACAGCTGGGACATCACCCCACAACTGCTCCTGGGTCTGGGGAATCAATCAGAACTCATTCGATGGCACTGAAAGGAGTTTTGTTCACAGCTTCCCTTTCAGCTCTGGCTTTAAAGCTGCAGTTTGTTCTGCCCTGAGCAGAGCAGGGCTCGCCCTGCTGCATGGCCTGCATGTCTGAGGCATGGTGCATGTGCTGCAGCCAGGTTTGAGGGATGGTGCATGTGCTGCATGTCTGAGGCACGGTGCATGCCCTGCAGCCACACTCATGCCGATTCTGAGCCGCTGGTTCTGGGGCTGCCTGCAGTCCCTGCTCACAGAACCAGAGCCGTTCGTTCCCTTTGCTGCACTCTGTGTTTGTCCCTGCTGGTTTCCTTTCCCCCCCCCGGGGTCAGGAGCTGCCCTCAGCTCAGCTCAGAGCCTGCAGTGCTGGGGTTTCACACCAGGGAACACTGCCCTGAGCTGCCAGCAGAACTGCTCTGCTCTGCTCTGGCTTTTTGGAGAACACACAGAAGGGCTCCACACCAGACACAAGCCCAGAGCTGCCAAGGCTTTGTAATTATCTTCATTACATTATCTTCAGAGCAGTTCCTTCCTCTGTACATCAAACTCGAGCTCAGCATGCCTCACACTGTTAAATCAGGGCATAAACACTTCATGCTCTTCTCATTTCAAACTTCCTTTGAGGACCCACTTCTGTAATGCCCACAGAAGAACCATTCTCTATGTTCTGATTACCTTCTATTTTGTATATTATTTACTTAGTTTAGTTCTGTGAGGAAAGCTGTTCTATCAGAGCATATTTCCACTTAATAACGCCATGGCTCGAGTTCTCAGATCCATCAGCCCTCTGGTAATCATTTTTCTCCACTTTTCTCCCTGTAACTTTTGTGAGGTCAAACCCTGATTCAGTCTGTGAAAAAGACTTGGCACAAAGAGCTTTGCTTAGGGCACCTGGAGAAATCTCATTTTCACCATTCCAAATCCACAGCTGATCATACTTGGGCTAGGAACTCCTCATTAAAGGCATCACATCTTACCCCCAGCCCACTAATAAATCCATTTACTTATGTGCACACACACAGTTAAAAATAAATAATTTGTGTCAGTGTGCCCTGAACCCATTCCTTGCAATGGAATGAAATATTCCAGTAATGGAGCAAACTCTGTGGCTGCTCTGGCACTGGTGGAGGTGTCTTTGTCTCCACACTCCCAAAAGAGCACAAAGATTGCCATTGACAACACACAGTTCTCTGCCTCCTAAGTTTCTGTATTTCCTTTGTATTTCTGAAGGTCACAGGAACACTTGAACTCCCAGGCTTCTCATTTCACTACAGTGTAATTATCTTATTGATTTTCCTGTAGACTTATTTACTGTTTTTCTTTTCCTGTTGGATAAGTGTACAATAACTAAACTAACTTGAATTAGGTAACTGTCACCAATATTTAAAACTTAATGACACTTTTAAAATTACATAAGTAATCCAAGCATAAAAATTATTCTTTATGATACCATTTCAGAGCAGTGGCACCAAATCCTTATCATGCAATAACTTGTGCCTCAGAACCATTAAACACAACCCATCACCACATTTTTCTTCTATCTAAGCTCCATATTCTTTTATTTATATACTGTGTCATTTCTCTATTTGGACTTAAGCATCTTTAGGAGACACAAAATGGAATATTCAACATCTTAATTTAGTCTTGATATATTAAATTATCTCCTTAGCTACGCACATGTAATTTCTCTATATATTTCAGAAATCAGAATTTGTTTTTTCAGAGGTAGATTTGTGTCTGCCTTGCATTTCCCCTCCAGGCCTGCTGGTGCTGTTTTAGAGATGATTCACCACCCCAAGAGGCTCGAGGCTCTGTGACACAAAGATGTGCTGGAATTTGGGCACACATTTCAGCCCAGTGTCCCCTGAGTGCTTTGCAGTGTCAAGGGAGTCCTAAAAACAATAATATCTAAAGATAATCACATGCCTGGATATTGCACTGAGCTGGAAACAGAAGCACAAGAGTTGCAGTAACCCAGCACAGATTAATGATGCCCTGTGAAATTCAGCTTTGGCCACAGCAGGAAGGGGAAAATCTCCAGTAAAAATTAAAAAAAAAAAAAGGAAAATAATGAATCAGCAAGTGCTGGAGGCTGCAAAGATCTGAGCTGGTGCTGAGCCATAGGATCAGCTCCAACCAAACCCAGCTTGGCTGGAAGGGAGGATGCTGGAGCAGGATTGGATTTTGCTGGAGAGGAATGATGTCAGAGTCCACAGTAAAACACTGCTGTTAAAATTCAATGAGAAACACTCACTTGAAGGCATTGGCATCCCCATGGACCTTGTAGTTGTCTGCACTGATCCTGGAGATGACCCTTGTGACAGCAATGAGGATGCCAATGTTCACCTGGAGCAGAGGAAAAGGAGCAGGGCTGGGTCAGGAGAGCCGCTGAAACACTCATCTTAAAAATCAGGATTTTAGTTAAAAGGTAGTTATTTACTAGAATGAATTGAGAAGCAAATGGGTAGATAGGCCTGGCTGAAAATAATTAAAAGTTAGAAGGAAAATCAGGCTTGAGGTAGTTGTCTGAAATTTAAATAATTGACTGTGTGGGATCTTATAATGGGAAAAGACAAAACTGGTGAGGAGAGCCAAAGGAGCACAGACAATGCAACCAGAAACCCATTCTGGGAAAAACCTGGGATATCCCCAGAAATCATTTGTATTGCCATTGATAGAAAAGGTTGAGAGTTTAGGGGGAGGAAGATTTATTTTACTTCCTCCCTCTAAGACCCCTCCCCACAAAAACGACCCCAGACTTAATTTAAGAAGCCAATCACACATCTTAATATAGTGAACAAATTGTGAATAAATACCCTTATTGTGAATAAATTATGAATAAATGGTGAATAAATGACAGAGCTGCAGGGGTTCCCCAGCAGGGCAGGTGTGTGCAGAGTTTCTGGGTTTGTCTCCTGCACAGACCTGAGAGCCCCCTCAGCTCCTGCTCCCTCCAAGCCTGCTTGCAATTTAGCCACAAAACCATTTTAAAGGAGCAGTGGGGAGAATATGCTAAAGCTGAACTGTGCTCTTCAAAGGCTCCACTCTTTTTGATGTCAGGTCCAGCAGAAACATCAATAAAATGAAAAGAATTCCCAATAGAAAAGCAAGAAACCTTGAAAAGACCAACACTGGAAATGTTCAACAAAAGAAAGTTTGTGCTGGAGCCACAGGTGAAGGAAGAAGAAAATCTTTATCACTTAAAGGAAATGTGGCAAAGACTGTCTTGCTGTGCAAAGACCTTGGGTTTAAAGAAAAATAAAAGGCAGACAATGTGAAGGTGAAATTTCCTCCTTCCTGTCCAGAGCTGCACCTCAGCTCCAGAGCCTCAGAACAAAGGCAGAACAAAAGGAAAGAGGAGACTTCAAAAACAGTGCTGCTCCTAACTCAATAACCACCCTCTGCTTGACATAAATATTCTAATTCTGAGCATCAGAGGGTGGATTAAAAATGTTCAAATTTTATTAGAATTATTTCCTTGGTTTTTTTTGGGTTTTTTTCAAATCTTCTGACCCCTTTTTAATTTTAGGTTTCCGTGACCTGCTGTGGAGTCAGAGCACATCTGTAAGGGTTCATTTTGGCCCCTGGGTTTATCCAGGGGCATCCTGAGGAACTGCCAGGGCACCTGTGCAAGGTGAGCTTTGCAGAGATAGGAGGGGAAACTCAATGGTCTTGGCATCATTTTCCCTTTTCTACCAACCCATATTTTGTAAATGGCTTCTGTAAATCCTTTGGGGTGGCACCTGTAATAATTGATAAAAGATTCGAGTCACTCACAGAAGCACTGGGGTTTGTATAAACCAGAATAGCAAGCCCTGAAGTGAAGCATGGACACCAGATAGGAAATTATATAATAAAATCCTTCTGTTTAAAATCACCTGCTTATGTTCTGGCACTGTGGGGACAGGGCTGTGGCACAGCCCGGGGGTGGAGCTGTCACCTGTACCTGTGCTGTACCTGTACCTGTGCCTGTGCTGTACCTGTGCTGTACTTGTACCTGTGCTGTACCTGTACCTGTACCTGTACCTGTCCTGTACCTGTACCTGTGCTGTACCTGTACCTGTGCTGTACCTGTGCTGTACCTGTACCTGTCCTGTACCTGTACCTGTACCTGTACCTGTACCTGTGCTGTACCTGTGCCTGTACCTGTGCTGTACCTGTGCTGTACCTGTACCTGTACCTGTGCTGTACCTGTGCTGTACCTACCAGGATGACAAACATGGCCGGGGCCACGAACGCCCAGATCGCGCCGTTCTCCAGGGACAGCCAGCAGCTGCAGGGAAAGCACCACAGACACACAGCCAGAAAATTAGGAGTGTTACTAACTAAAAAAAAAATCAACAACAACAACAAAAACCCAAACCCCCAAAAAAACCCCAAAAAAACCCCAAACTCCCCCCCCAAAAAAAAACCAAAAACACCCCACAAAAACCCACAAAAACGAAAACACCCCAAAAAAAAAAAAAACCCACAAAAAACCCACCAAAAAAAACCAAAAAAACAAACAAAAACCCCCCAAAAACAATGACAAAAAAACCAGAAAACAAAAAACAACAACAACAAAAAACCCCAAAAAAACCCCAAAACACAAAATTATTTTAGGGTTAAATCCTATGGTGTTCTCTCAGATAAATTTGCTCTTCTTTTCTTAAATAAGAAAGAAAATTAATTTTCAAAATTCTGGACATTATCCATTCCAGATTTCAGGTGTAACTGCAGCTTTTTCCAGGAGATTGAATATCTTTGATCAATGATTACTCTCATCTTGGTGCACATTTTCCCCCCCTGAGCAGGGAGCTCACTGAGGAGTGCAGAGCAGGGAAATCTCAGGAGTTTGTGGTGCCTCACCCCTGTGCAGAGCAGGCCTGAGGTTCTGTGTTTAACCACATACCTACACAAATTATTCCTTTCAGACCCTGCCCTCTGCTCAGGAGGGCCCTGCAGCTCCCCAGCCCAGGTTGGGACACATTTACAGATTTCCTCCACATCAGATTTTCACAGGTTTTCACTCACTGCCCCTGCAGTGAGCTTTTTGTACTCACTTGCCACTTTCCCCGTAGCTGTCCAGGGAGGAGGAGGCAGAAATGACACAGATCACCAGTGGGCAGCCTGCAAAAGGCAGATGTTAGAATAAAACTGCAATATCTGAATAAAACTGCAATGTTAGAATAAAACTGCAATATTAGAATAAAATTGGCAATGTTAGAATAAAAGCACATCTGCAAAAGGCAGATATTAGAATAAAACTGCAATGTTAGAATAAAACTGCAATGTTAGAATAAAATTGGCAATGTTAGAATAAAAGCACATCTGCAAAAGGCAGATATTAGAATAAAACTGACAATGTTAGAATAAAAGCACATCTTCTGCCACTTCTGCTAAGTTTTGTGTGAGCAGAACAGCTCAGAGTCATTTTCAAACTGTCTGACTTGACGTCCTCCTGCAGCTGTTTAATCCAATGTTTTCATCAGCTGATGTCAGACAAACAAATTGACTTTTTAATAAAGTCCTGCTTTCCTGTGAGGCTGAATCGGTGCTGATTCCCTTGGCAGCCAGTCCTGGGTTTGTGTCAGGGACTTTCTGCCTCAGCTGCCCCAGCAGTGACACCCTGGGAAGGAGCAGCACCTGGTCCTGAGCAGCCTTCCCATCACCCCTGGGATGGTCCTGTGACATTTCTATATTTCTGTGATGTTCCTGTGACATCCCTGTGACATTCCTGTGATATTTCTATGATATTCCTGTGATATTTCTGTGATATCTGTGACACTTCTATGATATTCCTGTGACATTCCTGTGATATTTCTATGATATTTCTATGATATTTCTGTGATATTTCTGTGACATTTCTATGATATTTCTATATTCCTGTGACATTCCTGTGACATTCCTGTGATATTTCTATGATATTTCTATGATATTTCTATGATATTTCTGTGATATTTCTGTGACATTCCTGTGACATTTCTATGATATTTCTATGATATTTCTATGATATTTCTGTGATATTTCTGTGCTGCTGTGCCCGTTTCTCACACATGGCTCTGCAGAACACACACAGAATAATGCACTGGTTTAACAATCCAATGCACTGGTTCAATAATGCACTGGAGGGAGTGAGAAGCACAGAAGGAGCAGAGCAGTGCAGGGATTTTCCCTCCCACACGGATTTGGACACTGAGGCTCTGCTCTGGCCTGCAGAGGTTCTGCACTCCCTGCAGTGGAATCAGCCCCAGGACTCCACGTTCTGAGCTCTGACTGCAGTCACAGAAATTCTGCATTTTCTCATCCAGCAGATCCCCTCTCAGTAATTGTCACCAAAAGATGACAATTTCAAATCTGCTTCTGAATATTATCTTGTCCTGTACTGAGGAGACTGAAAGAAAGCAGCCACTAAATGCTTACCCCATCCAATTCCATAATAATACAAGTGCTTGCTTTCTTCTGACCCAAACACTTTGATCACCATGCTGTAGAGATGAAATCCTTCCACCAGCATCCATGCAAATGCACTCAGGAAGAAAAAATGAAGCAGAATGGCCAATATCTTGCAAGGCAGCTAAATTAAGAGTAAAAAGGAATACATTAGCTCTTTGTGATACAGTCACATTGGTTTTCTTTTTTTTTTTTTTTTAATCTTTATTTCTGTAGACATTTACAGGCTGAATGCTAAATCACTGAAGTAAAACTGTCTTAAAAGTTTGCTGCCTCACATGTTAATTGTTAATTCCCTTGGTGATGTGAGCTGAGCTGGCATTTTGTTCCTTATGTTGATATCTGGGATTTTGCACTCCCATGACAATTAAAACGTTGGGACTTGGCAGGGTCATGAAAATCGAGGTTTTCCTGCACAGACTCACCTGGGCAGTGCAAGGACATTCTAATGCAAATCCAGTGCACTACATGTATCCAAGAGCAATAAACTTGGGGTTAATTCGTGTAACTGGGGTCTGTGTGTGGTTCAGTATTTCACCAAGTTCACTGCCATATTATTAAACCAGATTAGCTTATTGACAAAAGCTGTGAGAGCCTTTCCAGCTAATTTTATCATAAGGCTATAAAATCCATTTTAATGCCTTTTGATTTCTACCAGAAGATTAGACCACAAAAATATAAATGCAACATAAAGCTGACTTACAGGCTAGCTCTGTCAAATGGAAAATTTCCAACTTTTGAGTGGCCAAACAATCTGGATCACGAAACAGCAGAAAAATAACACAGTGAAGCAGCAGGGGGTTGGCCTGTCTATAATTTTATATAATGCCTGGTTTCAGGTTTGTACATCAAATCCACAGCTAAGTTGCTGCTCGTTATTTTTGGCTTTAATTATTGCTTAGAAGTTTCTCTTGCATGGCAAAATTGCCTTGTGTAAAAGCACTGAGAGGCTGAGCCTTTGCACTCTGAACCCAAGCACGTCCCAGCCAGCAGCCAGGTCTCCTGTTCTTGCTGATGAGAAAGCAAAGCAGGATTTCAGAAAGGCCTCCCAGAAAATATTTGTCTTTTTTTGTTTTGTTTTGTTTTGTTTTTTTTTTTGTTTTTTTTTTTTTTTTAGGCAGTACAGACATTGGATTTTCTGGTTGTGCTGGAAAAAACCCAGTGCTGGCTAACACCTTACACTTCCATTTTCATTTCCCTGTGTCTAAATAATATTTCCATTTTCCCCACAAACACAGGTGTTTGGCAGGCTTTAGAAATCTAAAGAACTGTGGGTGGTTAATTATTTTAATTGCATGCTGCAGCTTGGGCATCTGTTTTTAAACCGGTGCTCTCTGGTCTGCAGCAGAGGGAGTGACCAAGGCAGAAAACTCTCTGAGGAATAAATCTAATGCTGAAAGTGCAAGGGAAATCATCAGGGGCCATGAGGATAGCAAAGGTATCCCTGGGACTGGGCAGCACAGCAAAAAATGTGTGTACAAAGATATTGCTTTTTCTGGAAGAAAGGTTTGGGGAATATTTGCCTTCCTGGAACGTGCCCTGGCCAGCTAAGGCTGGTTTAGCACTGTCCATGCTTGGTGTCAATGAGCAGCCTTCTAGAAATCAGGAAATAAATGGGAAATAAAGAAATTAAAGTCCTGTTTGTGAAGACAGAGCTTTTAGGAAATGATCGTTCAGCACTTCAATTAAAGCTGCAATTAAAGGCACTGAGCTGCTGTGGGGGCCGGTGAGGACAGGAGAGCAACGAAGGGTGAGCACAGAGCCCCGGATTCCAGAGGACAAAGTGCAAAAATAAAAGCCCAGCTGACAGCATTTACCCCACGTTGGTCAGTTTAACACCCACGCAATTACAGAGGAGGGAGGGCTAAAAAACCCGGATTCTGTGAAATCCCATCTCACAGATGTGCTAAAAGCAGGTGTGGCTGCCTTGGGCTGCTGGAGCAGGTTTGGGACGGGCTGGGGGAAAGCTGCTCCCAATAAACTGCACTGGGCTAGAGCAGCAGGAGCTCTGCTGTGTCCTGGAGCTGTGGCTGCCGCTGGGACACATCCCTGGGATCTATGGGGTTATTTTTTGCCTTAATTATTGCTTAAAAGTTTCTCTTATATGGCAAAATTGCCTTGTGTAAAGGCACTGAGAGGCTGAGCCTTCACACACCGAGCCCAAGCACGTCCCTTGTGAAACTCCCCTCTCAGGAGAGCTCTCCAGATGTTGTTCCTGCTGCTCCAGATGTTCCTGCTCCAGATGTTGTTGCTGCTCCAGATGTTGTTGCTGCTGCTCCCAGCAGAGCCCAGGGGCCCTGCCCAGGGGTTGCCCGTGGCAGCTTTGGCTCGGCAGGCTGCAGCCAGCTCTGCCATGGAAGGAAGGTCCCCCCCCTGTCCCCAGAGCCCCCGGGGCTGGCACTCACCGTGGCGGGGCTGAGCTGGAAGCTGGCGAGCAGCAGCACCTGGGCCAGCAGCACGGCACACGACAGGTTGGTGTGGATGTGGTACCGCTGGTTCCGCATGGTGCTCACCGACCTGGGGGGACAACTCAGCNCTGGGGGCTCCTGGGGGGCACTGGGGGGCTCCTGGAGGGCACTGAATTGCCTTTTGGGATTGCTGGGGTCAGCAGCAAGCACCAAACTGCCCTTTGGGGTTGGGGGGGTCACCCTGGTGTCCTCTGAGCCCTCCCTCCATTTGGGGAACCTGAGTGGTTCCTTTGGTACCCAGCAGATTAATTTGCTCATCAGCGAGTTGGTGACAGAATATCAATAAAGGCTTTGATAAGAATATCAATAAAGGGTTTGATATGATATCAGTAAAGGGTTTGATATAATATCTATACAGGGTTTGATGTAATATCAATAAAAGGTTTGATAAAATATCAATAAAATTTTGATATAATATCAATAAAAGGTTTGCTATAATATCAATAAAATTTGCTATAATATCAATCCAGGGTTTGATCCTGAGGGTGCTGTGGTGCCAGGGGGTCACAGGGCACCTGGCACCACCAGCCCACGCTGTGCCAGAGCTCCTGGGGTTGTTTGGTGCTGTTTGCCTCTATGGGAAATAAGGAACTGTGGAAAGGCACTGGTTCAGTTCTGATTTACACAAAAATAACTTCTGGTCTATATAGGAAATGAGGGAATGTGAAAAGGCACTGGTTCAGTTCTGATTTACACAAAAATAACTTCTGGGCCCAGCAATGGCAGCTCCAGACACAGATGGGCAGTGCCTGCCTTGACAGGACCTGGCTGTGCTTTCCACATCATTTCAACTCATCTCCCTTGGCTTTCCAACACAGCTGGAAATCTGACAAGAGCAGGTTTTCCTGGAAGTCTGCTGACCTCGTGTTTCTGTTCTCATCCAGGGATGGGAAACAGAAAACAAAAACATTGACCTGAACATCCCAGGCCTTGCCTTTAATTCTGTTCTCTCTGAAAAGCAAACAGTGCTGGTGATGCCAGGTTCTGGTTTTAAAAACAAACAGTGCTGGTGGTATCAGGTTCTGTTTATAAAAAACAAACTGTGCTGGTGATAACAGGCTCTGGTTTTTTAAAAAAAAAAATGATGGTGGTACCAGGTTCTGTTTTTTTAAAAACAAACAGTGCAGCTGCTAACAAGTTCTGGTTTTAAAAAGCAAACAGTGCTGGTGGTACCAGGTTTTGGTTTTAAAAAGTAAACAGTGCTGGTGGTACCAGGTTCTGGTCAGTGCTCCCTGCCTCTGCACTGCCCCAAATCCTGTTTGCCTCCAGCTCCTCTGGGAGTTCTCAGCTGCAGCTGCACCTCCTCCTCCTGCCCCCTTTCCCTTTCTAAGCACTCCACATCCTAAATGGACTGAAATGGAGCAGACATTCCCCCAGCCTCAGCATGCCAGCACCGTGCCAGTAGGCAGAGCTTGGATTTATTTCCAGTGGATTGTGCCACACTCATCCAAGTGTGCTCCTCATCCAAGTATGACCAACACAGATCTCAAAACTTGGAAATAACACAGGGTCTGGACAAAAACAAGCACTGCAGGCAGTTTACTGAGCTCAGCAAGTCCTGTTCCCTAGGAACTGGGCTCAAATGCCTGCTCAGGCACAGCAAACACCAATCCAGCTCCTAGGAGGGAACAATCTGCTCCGTGTGTGAAAGGAGACGAGGATCCCACTCCTTGCTGTGCTCCTCAAGTGCTGCACAGCCTTGGACAAGTGGCTTCACCATTAGTCAGCTTTTCTGGTTTTTATTTAGACACAAACCTCTATGAAACCTTTTTTTTTTTTTTTCCCCAGAAATGTTTGTATCAAGCCCAGCTGAGCCTCAAACTCATTAGTCACAACTGGAACACAAACAGGAATAAAGACCCTGAGTGCTCCCATTGCTCTGGAGCCCAGAGCCTCCTGCAAACCTCTCTGCAAGATTCCTGAGCTGTGGCAAAGCGTGGACAGTTTAAAAAAAAATTAAAATCTCTCATGAGATGGAAATAGCTTGCTATATAAAGACCATCCCCTTTCAGGAAATGAGAGTAATTTAGAAATAACCAACCAAGCGTTACAAATACATGTGCAGAATTAATTAAGGGAGGTTGTAGAATTAATAGCCTTTGTTTTATCCTGAGCACCTGAGGGGATCCTGGCCAGTGGCCTGGAATGCTCTGCTGCCTTTCTGCAGGGCTGGGAACTGAAATTACTCACGACAGCACGGCGAATGTGACCAGGGTGATGGTCAGGCAGAGGATGGACAGGGCACAGCCGATGTAAGTGATGGAGGACAGGGCCACCTGGTGTCCCCTGCTCAGCTGCACGGGGAAAACACAGCATTAGCTGGTTCTGATACAGGGAAAAAACCAGAGCATTAGCTGGTTCTGATACAGGGAAAAAACCAGAGCATTAGCTGGTTGTGATACAGGGAAAAAAAACAGAGCAGTGAGCTGGTTCTGATACAGAGAAACAGAACAAGAACAGTCAGTTGGTGCTGACACAGGGAAACCAAACCAGAGCAGCAGCAGAGCTGGTTCTCATCGTGCAGAAACAGCCCCTCCAGCTGGGGAGAGCTGTGATTGTGTAAATACAGAGATGTGGTGGTGTAAATAGAGAGATGTGATTGTGTAAATACACACAGAGATGTGATTGTGTAAATAGATGTGATTGTGTAAATGCACACACACAGATGTGACTGTAAATACACATAAAGAGATGTGATTGTGTACACACACACAGAGCTGAGATTGTATAAATACACACAGAGAGCTGGGTTTGTACAAACACACACACACAGAGCTGTGTAAATACACACACACACAGATGTGATTGTGTAAATACTCACACTCAGAGCTGTGTTTGTACAAACACACACACACACACACACACTCAGAGCTGTTTGCACAACCCCCTCAGCCCCCAGCGCAGTGACAGTGACAATCCCACAGAACTCCTCACCCCCTTGCTGTACCCAGCCTCATGTTTGGATTCTCTCCCTGCTCTGGGCTGGCACCTCCAGAGGGCACAGCCCAACAAGGAGCCAGCCTCTGGTGTCACCTGCAGCATCTTCTGCACAGACAATTCCACTGTTATGGACATTTAACCATCTCCTGCACAGACAATTCCACTGTTATGGACATTTAACCTGCAATGCACAGTGCTGTCACCAGGACCTGCATTAAGCTGGGCAGAGTCAGTGCAGGAGGGACAGTGTGGTTTGGCCATTCATCTGAAATTAATCAGAGTGTTTGAATTTTCCATGCAAGTTCTCATAAAAGAATGACCAAAAAGCCACACCCAACTGAGGGAGCCAGGCAGTATTAATATGTAATCAGTAGAACAGAGCTAGGCAGGAAAAACTTTCTCATCCTAGAAGAATTTTCAAACATTTTTCCTGACTTGATTTTGGATAGAGTTGACATTTTCATAAACCAAAGGAAAAAACAAATAGTGAATCAAAAACTTTTAATTTTGATGATTGAAGTACTGTGTTTCTATTTGAAATTCCAAGCTGAAAATGCACTCAAGATATTTATTTATGATAAAAAAAAACCACTAAAAGAAACGATATCTTTTCCAAAACTTTTTTCACAGCAACTTTTTCTAACAAAAACAGGTCCTTTCACATATGTTTGGGATTTTCTATTCTTTTCCCCACACACCATAAAATCTCCCACCCAGATGAAGTATTTCATTGGAGATTATCAAACCGAGGCAGCTCTCCCAGTAAACTCCCCATTAAAACTCCTTCTGCAGGAGGGGGATGGCGTGCCAGGGTTATGGGGAGCACAAATGACACACCACACACCAACTGGGCAGCGTGGGGACTTTTCCTGCCATTCCCTGCCAGCCCCAGCACCCAGGGGTGCAGCAGCTCCCACACACAGCTGTGGCTGTGCTGCTGCTGTTCCTGGAAATACCATGCAGCTCTTGAGTATTTTCACTTTTCCAGCTCAGGACACATTTCCCTTCCCTGCCTGGACAGCATCAAAAGATTTCCATGTCAGGAGCAGATGAGAAGAAATTCCAGATAATTCCCCCAGCAGAGATGCTCACCCCCAGGTCTCGGGGTCCCTTTTG
>VXBI01002496.1:0-21160 GCA_013397375.1 Toxostoma redivivum
GCCAAATTGATCCTCATTGAAGTTACAAGACTTCATTTCCTTCCACAATATGAATAATTTAATTTTGGGAAATGAAATGAAATCTTGAAATCAGAGACGGAAGTGTAACAAACACTCTGGAAAGGAAATATGATAAATTAATGCAGTGGAAAAAAAGAAGAAAATTTGGAAATGGAGTAAATTCTACAAAATTGATTGGGATGACATGAGATGCAGTGAAAAACATTGAAACTTGCCTACTGAAATCTCGAAATCAGGGAATGAAGTCAAACAAAGAGACAGGAGGTGAAACGGATGAAATGAAATGCAAAAATGTTTCTTCCTTTTATGAAAGGAAATGAAATCTTGCGATTTCAATGAGGATTAAATTGGCAAGGTTTGGTCCGTTTCCCTACACTTCATGTCATCCTATTCTATTTTTTTTTTTTTTTTGGTTTTCACATCGTTTCAGAAAACCACAATAAACTCTCTTTTCAGAAACCACAAAGCCCAGAGCTCGAAGGACACTGCAACTACAAAAGGCATGTCAAGGGCACCATGGCATTGCCCAAACATTGCTCCCTCCGCTCCTTGCTCCTTGGCACCACCCGCGTGTGAAGGGAGTGGTTTGATTTTTATTTACGCCGTTGTTAACATACCTGGAGGCATACACGAAGGGGAGACTTACTCTAGGAGCTGTACAAGTGATGGAGAGGATCCCAGTCCCTGGGGAGACTTTGAAAGCACATCAGAGAAAGCCGGCTCCCACGATTGGGCTGCGGGAGCCTGTCCCTCGTAAGTGGGGTAGACCACCGGGAAAAAATGCCCCCTAAATTGGGCTGTGGGAGAAGCCTTAGCCATAAAAGCAGTTGTCTGCGGCACACCCCTGGGGACGCTATTTTCTGGTTTTCTGGCAGGGAGCGAAGGGTCTCCAGGAGGGTCAGGTCTGCCCATCCCCTCGTCTTTTCCTCCCTGCGGCGCTGCTTCTTCCCTGTCTGCCTGTCCTGTCCCGCCCCGCTTCGCCGCTTCCCCGGGATGAAAACCTCGGGCTCCGCTGTTTCGCGGGCGGCACAGACGCTGCCGTGGTCCCGGCGCTGCCTGGCAGCTGCCGCTCGGTGCTGGCGAGTGCCAGATCCAGCTGCTCGCCGCCGGCCGGGAAGCGCGCCCGGCCGCTCCCGGGAGCCGCGCAGGATGCTCGCCGCTCCATCTGCCCGACCGACAGACGCGGGGCGCCCTGAGGTCAGGCGGAAATGTTGTCCTTGCCTTCTAGATCTCTCTCCGTCTCTCCCTTTCCTTCTCTGCGATCTGTTCTATGCCCCTTCAGTAGGAACACGTGTCTTTCTTTATCAGGACACTTTGCTTGACTTCATGTCTTCCCATTCCACTTCATTCTCCCCACTTTATGCTTTTTATTTTTTTTTTCTTTAATAACATTTAATATCAATTTTGATTTTAAATGACATTTTATTATGTCAATGTCTTCTTCTGTTTCCTCGTTTCACTTTGTTCCCCTGATTTGGGGATTTCGATGAGAATCGTTTCAGCAAGATTTGGTCCATTTTGCTTCAAGAAAGAGCACCCCACTGCCCAAGGAATGCTCCCTCTAAACCTTTCTTCTTGGCATAACCCATGTGCTGGGCACCTTAGCAAAAGGCTGCTTTTACTGCTCTGCTTAGGTTTAGGCTTGAAAAAACCACAAAGCCCAGAGCTCTAAAGGACACTGCAACTACGAATGGCATGCCGAGGGGAGCAGAGCACTGTATCATCATTCATTACTCCTTCCACACCTTTCTCCTTTGGAACCACCCATGTGCGGGGCACCTCAGCCTCAGCAAAAGGCTGCTTTTACTGCTCCACTTAGAGTTAGGTGAAACCAAAAGCCAGAAATCCTAGACCTCCAGGGACACTGAAACTAGAAAAGCTGTACAGAAAAGGAGCACTTCATGTCGTCTAATTACATGTGATTACAATCACTTCATTTCTGAATTTTAATTTATTTCTTTCCATGGAATTGAATTTCATTGGAAGTGCACTCTGTCAGTTCGTTTCACTTCTTTCTCTGATATCAAGATCTCACTTCCTTTCATGGAAAGAAATTTTTCATCTCATGAAAGGAAATTAAATCTTGTGATTTCAATGAGGATCAATTCAGCAAGGTTTGGTCAATCTCCCTGCACTTCATGTCATCCCATGCCATTTTCTTCTTTTCATTTCGGACCAGAATTCTGTATTTCTTTTTTAAAAACATTTCACTTCACCATTTTTTTCACTCATCTCTTCGTTTTGCTTTGTTTATATGTTTCCAGAGTTCAATCTGTATAATTTCAGCAAGATTTGGTTCTTTTCACTGCTCTTCATTTTGTTCCAATCCTTGCAGTTGTAGTTACTCCATTTCCCAATTTCTGTTTTATTTCCACTTGCATTTGATTTTATCATATCTCCTTTCCAGTGCGTTTGTTATACTTCTTTCTCTGATTTAAAAATTTCATTTTCTTTCATGCAAGCAAATTCTTCATTTCATGAAAGAAAATTAAGTCTTGTGATTCAATGAGGATCAATTCAGTGAGGTTTTTGTCCATTTTCCTGCACTTCATCCCATGCCATTTTATTGTTTTCACTTCAAAGCAGAATTTTCTCCTTTTTTAATTTTTTTTTTTTTAGCTAATAATTTAATCAATTACTTCTGCTGTGTCTTTGTTTGACTTTGTTCTCTTATTGGGGGACTTCAGGAAGTATGATTTTGGCAAGATTCAGTCCTTTTTATTGCACCTCATTTCATCTGAATCAATTAGGTTATAGACACTCCATTTCCCAATTTGCAGTGTTTTTCTCTGTGAATTTGATTTTATCATATCTTCTTTCCAGAGTTTGTTATACTTTCTTTTCTGATTTCAAAATTTCATTTCCTTTCATGTTGAGAAATTCTTCATTTCATGAAAGGAAATGAATCTTGCGATTTCTTTGAGGATATATTCAGCAAGGTTTGGTCCATTTCCGTGCACTTCATGCTATCTCATTCAATTTTATTATTTTCACTTTGTTTCAGATTTTTTTTGTTTGGCCTTTAATTTAATCAGTTTATTCTCCTGTCTCTTATTTTCATTTTGTTTCTTGGTTTTAGCAAGTTTCAGTGTTTTTCACTGCACCTTGTACCATTCAAATCCATTTCATTGTATTCACTCCTTTTCCAAATTTTCTTTTTCTTTTTCCTAACTGCATTTTATGTGATTGTATCTCCTTTTCCGAGTGTTTGTTACACTTCTCTGGTTTCAAGATTTTTTTTCCTTTCATGGAATTTCAAGAGCTAGAGAATTTAAATTTTTTCCAGATTTCCTGGTATTCTCCAGGAGTGAATTTACTTGTCTTGTATAATTATGCACCTTTAAAGTCAAGTATTATATATAAGAAAATATTAGGATGTATTAGGTATCTGAACTGTATCTGTACCTATTTTCTGTTCCATATACCGACTTCATATTGATTTTCCTAACGGTAGTGATTACTATTAGGCTTTTCCTGGAAAGCCTGAAATTATCTGCTGAAACAAGCCTTTGAAATTTATGTTCAAATATTTTCTCTTCCACTGAGAAGTTTTATTTCTAAGAAATCTCCCTCCACATCTTTTTGTGTTACACACACATTTATTACTTAGATGGAGCATATATTAAATATGTCATTTCTCAAAGGAGGTGGTAAAACTGTGATTCACACATATAAGAGGCAAGCAGAGATGGAATTTTTTTATGCAGCTTCTAGAAGTTTGTTTGTCTGATGGCTCCCTAGATGGTTTTCATTATCTCCTTCATGAAACATTATCCCCCTTTTCCAAGATGAAATAGAAAGTGATAAAATTTCTAGCACTTCAGAAAAATAAATCCACTGCAGGGACAACTACTTCCCTAGTGACCAAATGCCACTTGCCTTAAATGGGAACTTTGTATTAGCATTTTATTGCACCTGCAACTTTATATTATGCCTCTCAAGGTAATAGTTGTGCCTCTAGCTAACAGGTTGTTGTGACCTCTATGTTTTCAATCCTTCATGCCATCAGCTTTTCTTACACTGACAAAGGAAACATTTTTCAAGCACAGGGTGCCCTTGACAAGAACTTACACCCCTTTTAAGACATTTTTTGTATTCTGCTCATATGAAAGAACTAAGAACATGGCCAGTTACATTAATTTAAAGTGTCTGCCATAATGGTCCCAAGTTGCGGTTTCATAATCTTGACTTTTAGAAGGATTTAGGTGAGAATTTAAACCTACTTCCAGAAATGAGTATGTTCCACATTGCTGGAGTTCACTGTGAGGGTGAAACAAAATTAATTCCCTCCAACCTCCCCTCAGCATGAAACTTGTGCAACTGTACAAGAATATGAATCAAACATTAGTGAAATGTAAATAGGGTGTGCATTTCCTTGTCTTTTGTCTCGGTGCTGCAAGATGGGATCAGATCATATTACTAGACTGGGTTAAGTTGGGTTCTTGCTAATGTTGTTCTTCTGTGGAGAAAATCCTACTTTGCAGGGCTCAATGGAATGGAAAGCACATCTAAATGTGCTGCCTGAAGCTCAGAAGAAAGAGAAGAGTTTGTTAGGTAAACATTGTGGGATTGTTTATCACTAGCCAGTAACTCTGAGAAGAGAGAAGCAGTATGCTCTTAACATAGAAATAATACCTTTTGCAATTGCTTTATTATAATAATAAAATTATTTATGTTGGAAGTGATCTTCAGAGTTCATGTTGTCCAACACCATCACTCAGAGCAGATCTGGTTGCTGAGACATTAAACACATCTAAGTAAAGAGCAGAAAAAAAAATGAATATATGAACTCTACTTTTCTGCAGGCTCTTTATTGTCTGACCTCCATTCCTTTTGTCTAGACTCCCACTCTCCTCTTCCCCCTTGGGTCTTTTTATGCCTTTTTGCTGCAATCATAAATCAAATATGACACCACTGATCCTCGTGTTCTTCTCACAGTCCCTTTCTCACATTACTTCCATCACCAAAATTCATCTGTTTTTGTTTTTCTATTTTCCTAATATGCAAATATTGAGGAGTTTTTATGCTTCTTATGATAGAATAGACATGATTTACCTATGTAAATCTGATCTGTAGGTACTTGCTCTCTTACAAGGTCCCCCCATTTTTCTTGTCCAGGCTGTCATTCTCTATTTTCCTGTTTAAAAGTCTAGAGACAGAAGGATATTGCAAATCCACCTGAGAAATTATGGCTCAGGAAAACCTTCTGGAGTACAGACTGACATAGGCAGAGAAACTGCACCTGTTATGAAGAGTGGGAGAGCTCTTGAAAAAAAGGAAAACTCATCTTCTCCTTACATAATCTCTTATTTCCAAGAAGGTGCCACTTCCTGCCCTTTCTGTCAGGTGGGCAATCATGTTGTCTTTGATGAGTATCTGGAACCATTTGTCTTTGCTTGTTTGTCCTCCACCTCCATATTGCCAAGCTCCATCCAAATCCCATAAGTGTGGCTGCACATTGTGAAAGACCCATCCTTCTTTCCTGCCAAATCCACTGGGAGCACATGAGCCTGTTGCCACTTTTGTTCTCTATCCTATTGAGGGAATGAACGTAGTCTTTGTTTTGCAGGGAAAAAGCAATGAATACTCCCCAGATTTTCAATTTATGACGTGTTTGTAATAGTTGAAGTTTCTTCAAAATAGATAAAGACATCAGTAATTTTTTATCTTTTTTTCCCTCCCCCCTCTCCAAATACTGAAAGGGACATCCCGGATTTTCCCTAAAACTTTGGCAAGTTGGTTTTGGCGGTAAGGTAGAGGTAAGGCTGTAGCCTGCAGTATTGATTAGATGGAAGAAGTGTAAAGAAAAGGGAAGACATAAAAACTAGGTCCAAGGAATCACAATTTTCAGCAGTCCATTCTGCCAGAGTTCTGCATAAACTGTTGTTAGAGACCTTGAGTGACAGGAACTCTGCAGTCTCTCAGAGAAGTAGTTCCTTAGTCTTCATTGTCCACATTTTGGAGGATCCCACCCAGCCAGCGCCTTACCTGCATGTCTTGTTGTGGCCAAAGTCCATTGTTTCATGCGTGTTCTGCATCTTATAAAAAGGAGGCTGATCTTCACCACTTTTCAGCATTTTTTTTTGTAGTTCTTCCCTACTTCGGCCATCATTTCCTTTTTGTGCCAAAAATGCCCTGACTGAACTATGATAGTCACTAAGTGATGCCAGCTAGAAGTAAAAGATGAGTTTGCTCTTCCTGAGACTCTATTTGCATGCAAAAAAACATCAACCCACCCCAAAACACTTCTCACTGTTTTTCTTTTCTTGAACACATACTTGTATAAATATTCATAACTATGCATCGTGCAATAGTTTTATTTATAATAGTAATTTAAAAATATGTTTATTACATTAATCTCTGAAAGATGGTTTCAAGGTTGAGAGGATTAAACTTGCATATTCTGCTTTACCATCATAAAAAGGAGTTGTTTACAGCCAAGTAGCATAGTCAGGTGTGGAAATCAATATACTAAGATTCAGTCAAGCTCAGTCTTTTCCCTCAGAAATATTGATCTATTATACTATTTAGGTTTATTTCCTAAGGTGAACTAAAATAATCAAAGTATAAAGGAAAACCAAGTCAAGACAGAGTTTATGTTACCCAGGGAAAGGACTGTCTCATATAACTCTAGCATTAAAGAAATTCCTTTCCACAAATCTTAAAAGAAGAAAAATTTAAAAATCTCCTACCAGAAGAATGTTGAATTACTCCTTGGAAAGTTGAAGATTCCTTGGAATTGCTCATGAGGAACTTAAGTCCCAGAAACTGTTAAAAAACTAATTTATGAGTCCTGTGAAGTTGATGCTTTTGATTTCACAGAATAAGGCTTCATTCTAAAAATCCAAATCCATTCAGTTTCTTTATTTACTGTCGTTGCTTTTTTCCCCTCTGAATAGAAGTAACATTCTAAAATCTAGTGTGGGATTACAAGCTGGACTTCTTGAGGCACAAAGATCAGCATGTATCATCTGCATTGCATGGCAATGTTTGTAGAGAAAATGTGAGCTAAATGCCTACTGATCCACTGCATGATGCTTTCAGGTAGCTGTGATTTAGCTAGTTCAACAAGGTAAATCTTTTTTTATAGGTTTCTCTGGAGCCTGTATCCCATGAGATTCCAAGTGCTTTCAAGATATTGAAAAGTCAACAAAAATTCAAACCATTTTGTAACCAGTGCAATGTGTTGAGAACATCACAGAGGAAAGCCCAAGGAGAAACAACCATAAATAAGGCCATAATTTGTAAAGGAGGAGGGACATACAGTTTAATGAATATAGGCATCACAGAAGCAAATGATGCATCCTAATTATCGCTTTCTCTGACAAAATTTTGCAACATATCCAATTAGCATCAAGGAGCCTGAACCAGTTATACTAGAAAATGGCTAGTTATTAGTATAAAGACATGGAAGGATATAACAAATGTAATTAAAAAAGCAAAAAATAACCCACAACAAATATCATGTAAGTACAGCTCAGTCTTCATAGAATCATACAATCATAGAATAGCCTAGGTTGGAAGGGACCTTAAGGACCATCTGGTTCCAGTTCCCCCAGTGTGGGCAGGGACACCTTTCATTAGAACAGGTTGCTTGGAGCTCTGTCCATCCTGGCCTTGAGACTTATTGGGAGTTGGATTTTCAATGGCAAGAGATATCCTACACACTTTGAGGGGCTTGTGGTAGGTAAAACATAACCGAAAACCAGCAACCCAATGCAATCTTTCTTTTGGCTTCTGGGTTCAGATTAACAGCTTTCCAAACCTCATAGAATTGGATTAGTACTAAATTCAATCCTCACTAACATTTCTGCTAGCAATTAATCCTCAACTATAATTTTTCCCTAAGATAATCAGTTTTATTATCTGCCTGATATTAGAGAAAGATAACACAATTTGTTTAATTTTAGAGTTTGAAAAAAAAAAAAAAAGAATTTTGTCAAGAGACTTAACTACTCTGAACCTACCTTTCTTCATTGGACCATGCCAGTAGCAATCATCTTAAACTCAAATAAGAAGTAGGTTTTTCATCCTAGATAGGCCAATATCTTCCTATTGAGGTCATTTAAGTACACAAGGTTGGGATTAGAGGCCTTGATGGTCTCAGACAGATGTGAGATTTACATGGGGCAATCTAAAACCTTGACTGATATTTTAACATGATGCTATTATCTAGATCAGTGAATTGTCTTCCTACCATGTGCTCCCTGTCACCCCACTCCTGTCCACCACCTTTTTGGTGCTTGTCTTCCTTGCTCCTTGGAGAACTACTGAAGGTACCATCTATTTAATTAAGGGGAAACATTTTATTTCTTGCCAGTGCAGAGAACAGTAACTTGGAGCAGGGACTACATATTCTGAGCTACAGAGGAAGAGTCTATCTTGCACAGAATAAATTAGACCACACTTTAGACATTAGATGCAATCATGAGACAGTGGAGGAGTCAAGGCATCGCGCTTATTAAAGTTACGCCTGCAAAGGACTGAAATTTCTTTGAACAGTCATCAGTTCTGACACGTTCAGTGCAACCTCACCATTCCTGCTTTATCCATAACTCTACAAAGAAAGAAAAATTAAATGGGAAAAACGTTAAAAAAAAGTTGTAAATAAAATCAAGACTTCTTCAATTCACTCCAAGCTTTTAAGATTCTATTGGTTTCCCTACTCTGTTTATGTCAACAAATAAACTATCTCCTCTCCCTTAAATAACTGCATTCCCTTTTTGCTGTCGTGTTTGAAGCCAGTAGGAGAATCTTCTGATGGTGGTAAAAACAGGATCAAGGACACACTTGTTTTCTTTATCCTCTATCATTTCTCCATTTGTCTCTGCTTCATGAAAAGTATGCATTTCAGAGAACCCCTCAGTGCTGAAAATGAGCACTTTTACACAAGCAGTGCTGCAGACTGACAAGGCACAAACTTGTGTGGTTACTCTCATTTCTTCAGTAGCCAGAACAGGATAGGTCTCTGCCCTACAGCAATCTTTGCACAGCAACTCTGCATTCACCACAGCTCTCATCCTTGTGCTGCTAAAGTGGAAAGTACCCTAAAGGGGGCAAGACAGGAATGTTCAGGCAATTTTGGCAGACAGCCTTTGAAGGAGAAGCCATGCCTCAGTAGTTACACACATCAGCCTGTAAACAGTAACACTTTAGTACCATGATATACATACTAAATGCTAATACTCTAATATGTATGTTTTTATATATGCAAATATACACAGGCTGAAGCACAGTTATATAATTATTAATTAATTTTCCTTGCATTTAAAGACACAGTGATAATATACAATGGGCAGGACAGGAAAATAGTGAGCTTGAAATGGGAGAAGGAACAAAAACATGGGAAGATAAGAGAATAGGGTGGTGATAGAAAAAGATGCTGAAGAAAACGAACATAAGGGAGAAGAGTGAGGGAGGATATAAAAGTAATGAAGAAAAAAAAAAGATTAAATAGGATATCCAGACAACCACAATGCTATCAAGATAAAAACAAAAAATCTAACAAAAATCCAAGCCTTATACATATGTGAAAGAGCATCAAAGTTGGATTCAAGGAAAGTAGCAGTCCACAAGAAACTTGTAAACAGTGCTGAAGATACGCTGTGATGCTTATTAAGGACTTAATATATAAATGACTTAATATATAAATGTTAGCACATCTGGAACTTTAATAAAAAGAAACAGTGGATGTTAGTTTTTGAGAGAAATGTGTTTTGAAGAATATATCATTTTAATTAAGCTAACTTTGTCTTAAAATAAGAACTTGGATGTTTAACTCCTAATTAGGAACTGAACATCAGGAAAATAGCATGTTCTTGCCTGAATAAAATGGTTTGAAACTGACTTCTGTGTTCCTGGAAAGCATTTCCGAATGCCAGGTTTTAACAAAAGGCATGAAGACATCTGCAAAGACGTTTTTATTAAAAAAGAAACTAAAAAATTTGCCTTCTTTTCAACAGCAGGAAGGGAGAAGGAAGTGGTTGATTTTTCCATCTGACTGACATAACTAATATAAACAGGTTCAAGTTGTGAACTTCAGATTTAAGGTGCTTTCAAATGCAGTTCAAAAAACCTTGGAGCTGTAAAGCCATGTGCCTTGTTACAGGCTTAGATTGATTTTGCCATGCACAGGACTACAGGACTTCAGTCTGTTGTTTCAGGTCATGCTCCCTATTATTTAATCTATTCTGCCTTACAGGACAGGCCGCAAGCATCTTAAAAACCCATACACTTGCTGGGTCTTGTTCTTCCTGGCTCTCTGCCTGTCTATCCATTTTTCTCCTAAATTACATCATTACACTTAGAGTTGAACACGCCTAGCATTTCTTTTGGCATTCAGCATCTATATGTCAATACATATATACATACATTTATCTCAGTGCATCAATATATGGATGTGTCCACATCCTCAGAAATTAGCTGTTGATTTAGATGGTTTGCTGGGCAATGAAAATTTCTCACAAAAGAAGCAGATCTTCCCCCTTCTTCTAACAGAAGAACAAGAGTCAGAACCTCAGAAAAGGTGTTGAAAAAGAACTTAGTGGCTATTGCATATGAGAGAAACAGAGGACTTTGACAGGCACATGTAGTAAGTCTCTTAGTGATTGGAAAGGCTGTCCACCTAGATTTTGAAACTGGGGCATGGTGACACATCCCGGCTGACAGGCCAAACTGTGGTTCCGCTCATTTCTGTGCAGATCATGTTACAAAATGATACAAAATTTCCTCTTCAAAAGCTGTATTGCTGTGTTACCTAATTGTTCCCCTTTACACAAGTTCAGGACTTTTGAAATTGTGCTTTAGTTGAGGAAAGCTCTAAAAGTAGAGAGCAATAGCCAGAAGGTTCGGGTAACTGTTGATAGTGAATCACTTTATTTTACTCAATTACCCGATCAACTTATCAACAACAATTTTTAAAAAGTATTTCAGTATGGAAAATTCCTGTAATAGTCTGGCTGGTTTCTACAGTCACTACTGGTTTTTTTTGTTTTAGTTAGGTTGCTTTTTGTTTTTGTTTTTTTTTTTTTTCCATGGGACAGTCAGGATTTATCCAAACCATGGCTGCAACTGGAAGTGCAGGTAGGCTTTTAGCTCATGCAATAAGAGTGGCTGTTCTGACTTAACCATTGGATTGTTACAAAACCATGATTTTATTTTTTTTTCATTAGCAAGCATAATTTCCCTCAAAGTCATAACATTTATATTAAAACTATTGTTTGTGGGGGTAATGAAGGGATGAAAAAATTGAAATGAGAGCAGTAGTAAGTGGATGAGAAAGTGCAGTGGATATTTTTCTCCTGTGGAAGCAGTTGAGTTGATACATCCTATAAATTAGTAGAGTTAACTCTGTTTAATGCAGGGTTTTACCCCATTGTTCCTATTAGCAGATCTGATTTATATGGAGGACTATGCCAAGAAACATCCAGGCTACAAAACCTTTAACATTTTACATTAGTACCTTAAAAAGGCATTGTCGTGAATTTGCACTGTGCTGCTGGAAACAGCAAAACTTTGACATTTCAAACTAGAATAAGCATCTTAACCTTGTAAGAGCTGTAATACACTATTTACTGTTTTGTTATTACTAGCCCTGAGGCAGACTCTATAAGAAAGCCTTAAAAGCAGACGCCTCAATTACCTTCCTGCAGGATGGAAGTAAATTGTTTGACCTGATTAAAAACAAAAATATAGGTAGCTGTAAGTGGGTAGGAAGGACCTTTAAAGCACCCCCTTTATAGCATTCCATTGAGAAAACATCATTCTCCCAAGAGCAAATGAAAGAAAGGATGCACTTTGGGGAAGTAGAATGTTCAGTACGTGTCTAGCAGATGTAAAACACAAACCGTAACAGACATGACTCTTGACCAAATGGCAGGACAGAAGGGAGCACTTCTCCCACAGCTTCTACTCTGGAAGAGACAATATTTTCTTTTCTACTTACTCAGGATTTGTGCTTGAAGAGAAGTAAATAGAGAGGGAAGAAGGCCAAAGACAAGAAAGGTCAATTTTAGCTCCCAAATGCAGCAGTACACAGCAGTAACAGCAGGCTTAGTCCTCTCCCCTTCTATGGAAATACAGGGAATTGGTGAACTATAAGGAAGAGAAAATTACCTGCAAGGGATTAATGACAGCAGAACTACTTTCTCCAGTGGGTCTCATCAGGAAAAAAGGTCTGATTTAGGTGCAAGGAGGAGAGAACCCACAACAGCACACACAATTGTTCTGATCTCAGCTGTAAAAACTGCCCATGTTGGACTACATTTAAGAAGTCTAAAACTTTTGCTGCTGAAATTAAACTCTGTAAAGAGTCTGAGGAGTCACCGTGGATTATTCACTGGAATGAGCCTGTCCATCTGCAGCAATAGCAAACAGAAGATTACAAAACGTTGAGCATTGCCAGGAAAAATCTTGAAAGTAAGGCAGAAGGTTGTCTTTTGCCTCTGTAAAACCTGTGACACTCAGGCCTTGATTATTGAATGCAGTCCTGGTCTCCACATTCCAAGACAGATGTAGGAGATTTGGAAGCAGAGAAGGGCAGGAAACACAATCAAGGGATGAAGTATCCCACATGTCTGAAGGGTTTGAACAGCCTGGGAGGGGAAGATGTGTTGGCAGTTTGACTGAGGCTTACAAGATGATGAATATAGTGGATTGAGTGACTGCAGGGTGGTTTTCCACCCTACCATGCAGTATTAGGGGTACTTGTTAAAACTAGTGGGACATCACTTTAAAGCTGATGAATAAAATATCTTTTTACAGAGAAATTGATGAACTTTAGGAGCTGCTGCCACGGGATTTTGTAGAGGTAGAAGAATGAATGGTTGCAAAGGATTCTGAACCAACTCTTTAACAGATTTATGAGCAGATAAGAAAGGGAATATGTACTGTCTGACATGCTTAATACAATGACTGCGGAAGTTGGGAAGGACAGGTGAAGGGATTTGAAAAACAATCCAGACTCAAATGTTTCCCCTTGCTTTCCCCCCAGCTCTTTTTGTTGCCATCATGTTGGAATGCCTGGCTAGATGAATTACTGTAGTACCATACAGTAGGGATTTTCTTGCTGATTCATACAGATACAAAATTAATGATGTTTTTTAATTCAAGTCACTGCTTCAGGCATAAATTTGAAAGTTTAACTAATTTCAAAACCCTAATAATCTTTCCTTTGTTAGTATTTTCCTCTTTTAGCTAATTCATGTAGTAAAGGACATACTTTTTCTTTGTTGTTCTTTAAACTATAGACGTCCTTTGAAACAGAGGCAGGACTTAATTACTCCATTGCTAGAGTATCTTGCATATATATATATAGTCATCTCCGTAAGTACATTCATGAGAACACACTTTTTTAAAGAGTGACTTTGGAGATGACAAGCTGGGCACTGAAAAGCAGGACAGTCTGTGAATTTCATGCCTGCCACAATTCCCTCTCTCTCTTTAGTCCAGTGTTTAGCACCCCAGTCATGTTTACACAGTTGCATCTGTGCAATTCCAGAATGATGGAGCTGAATCTCCCTCATAAGAACTACCAGCTCTGCAGAGCTCCCCCGTGGCCTTGCCTCTTCAGAAAACTTGAGTGTCAAACACATAACACACAGAACAAGACAATTGTTGCAGTCCTTTCATGTTAGTGCCCTGCTTAAAAAGAAGCCTGACTTCCACAATGTCACAGTCTCTATTTCTAGAAACCATGGTCATTAACAGATAAAATGAAAACACAATAGAACTAGTGATAGGATGTTAATAACATTTTGTTCTTATTATCTTTCCTGAAAGTTACAGCTTATGTGATGTTTCAAAACTCTTCTGTGAGATAAAGAGGAGGAATATTCATATTCTCATTTTACATTCAAATACACTACCATTAATTGTCTTGAGGCTGTATTATCTATCTAGATTGCAGAAGAGGTGATTGGATGAACTGGAACCTCAATTTACCAATTCTCAATACTCTTTTCTATCCCCTGGTGGATGTTGTTTTCACTGGAAATTATGATAAAGTAAGAAATTTCTTATGCTGAAACAATACTCCTACTTGCTTTATGACTGCAGTCTGGCTATCTTTTGGCTGTCCTCCCTCGCTATCATGTGAATGTCTGTTTTAATTTCTTTTGCCGTGAGTATATCTGCCTGGAAATTTCCATCCAGCTTGCTATAAAAACAAAGAGGACGTCGTTCCCAGAAAATATATTCTCTATACTGTTAGAAAAAGTTTTCCCTTGGTGTTAATGTGTCTATCTACTCCACTTCCCACTTATTTTTTAGCTTGATTGTATTCTATGCAGGTTCTTACGCTGCAGCCAAGCCTGTGGTGTCTGAATACCTTGTACAGCTAGGCACCCATCAAGCTGAGCTATGGCGACCAAGTTTCCACTCCATTCCTTCTCCTCACATAAAAGGATGTTATATTGGATCTGGGTGAACAAATTCCATGGCTACTAATTGTTTTTGAGCTTCTACAAATGAAATTAAGGCCAAAGAAAGAAGCATTATAGCAATGTTCGATATTTTTGGTCATTCTTAATCCTAATTCCAATGTTTCAGGCTCAGATATGAAAACAGAGGTAAAATTATGCATCTTTAACCCAGGAATATCACCCCTAAAATGAGGGATTGCTCAAAAAGCACTGATGTCCAGATAGTAATTGAAAATTCATAAGGATGTGGCAGTACTTTATCTTATTGTAATGAATACTTATTTGCAAAGAGTTGTCATAAATACTGATTATTATGATTTAATTCTGTGGCTGAGGTAAATTGCTGCTATCAGAAGAATGTCCCAGCTTTGGATTTCTATGCACAGACGTACAACTGTGCACTGTTCTTTGGGTAGTATTTCTCCAATTAAGTTTGTGGGCAATGACCTGCAAACACTTGAAGATTTTATTATTTGTGGCCACATAATGTGACTTTTTATGGGAGACTTCGCAGTTGTGAAATGTAATTGGGGGAATTCAGCAATATACACTGTCAGCCAGCAGGTCCTTACCAGGTTTACTGCAAACTGCTGGAGAAATACTTTACTGCAGTCTGCTTACTGTGATGTTGAGAGAAGATACTGTCGTTTATGATGTCTGAAGAGCTATGTCTTCACCTGTAGCTTCAGTTGCCAGTGCTGCTACACAAACAAAGTTGATGGAGCACATTATGGATTTTTCACTAGCCTGGAAGAGGAAAATCAATTTCCATCTAATAGAGCAGGAGGTCACTAAATACAGCCTGCTGCTCTGTGACACTGGCGACTTAAGCAGTCCTCCTAGGAGACAGAAAAGAGTAGGATCCTGGAGTGCATTAGTAAACAGATAAATAGAGAGGAAAATTAGACACTGAAGAATAATTATCTGAGGAAAGAGAGTAAGCTGCAATTGTTTTAAAGAATATCAGGACATAAACTCTGCACACAGAAGCTGAAACCACTCCATTTGAGTCAGACTTGCTACATAATTGTCTTATGATGGAGAACTTGACCTTGCATGCTCACAGTAAATCTACCACAGGTGAGACTGTAGGTCATTCAGTAAAAGAGTGCTGCATCTCTGAGTGACATATAATGTTACACAATTGAAAGAAAGTTTAAAATTATGTAGGCAGCTCACTGCTGTAAGATATCTGGGAGACATAGGTATGAATAAATAAACAAAGAAATAAAATGAATCCAGATAATATTCTAGAAGAGAACTGAATGAAGTTGTGCCATTATCCTTGTGTTATATAGTCATTTTCCTGTTGGGGAAATGACCAAGACAGTTGGTGGGACACAAAATACCTGCATATATCTGTGAATAAAACCTGAATATACTTTCAAACTGTGATAAAATAATCATGTTATATTCGTGTAAAAAGAGGCTAAGAGGCTTTGTTTTTTTTAGTATGAGAACATGGCTGAATATACTGTCCTTGTTTGTAACTGCCAGGTGACAAATTCATTATATGGAAAAGAACACACCTGAGGTTTGGTGTGCAGACTGCTGTTCAAAGCTGGCAAGCTTTGCTGCTGATAGGTGGGTGTGTGTAGTATCCTCTATAATGCTGCAGACAGGGAGGAAGTCAGGCTGAAGCAACCTGGTGAGTCTGATCACACAGGTTTTCTCTAATGGGTAGTAATGACCGTGTGCATTCACTAGCTGAAAAAGTAGCGACCCAAACCCACATTGACTCAATGAAGGACTATCAATGCCTTAGTAAGTGTTCCTGTAGGATTTGTACCATCTAGAAGAGAAACACTACATTGGGAATTGCAGAATGATATAGGAACACAATAAGGAGAAGACGAAGGACTTTTGTTTGAAGGTGTAGGACAGGCAGTTAGTGCAGTGAGGCAATTACGGCCAGATAGTTGAGAAGGTAAGGGACTGGGAAGGTCAAAAAAAACAAACCCTAAGAAGTCATGGCTCTCATCTCTCATTTATTTTCCAGATAACCACAATGAAAAAAGTATGGATCGCTGTACTCCATGGAGAGGCATGTAAGAAAGAAAAATATACATAAACCCGAGGTACCTTCTCAATTCAAACATTCCCTTATTGTGCAAATCGCTCAGTTGATTTTAGGAAGGATATCACTTTTAGTGAATGATGTCAGAGTAAAGTCTTAAACAGATCATAAGTGAATAAAACAGTTATAGTGCTGTCATTCCAGCTCAGGATCAATTAGAACATGTCACAGTTTTACTAGGAGTTCACTAATTACCATCACTTGCAGATTGCCACGGAAGCAAACACTTTCTCAAGCAGTCAGTAAATCATAGAGAGATGTTCTTCAAGAAACAGGCTTGGTTTTTTTCTTTGTGGGTAGAAATATCACACAGTAACAAAAGAATTATTAGAAAAAAAAAAAGGGGGGGGAAAGGAAAAAGAAAACTCCCTTAATTTAATTGCATTTGCTCAGTACTTTAGAGAATTTATGAGAGTGAGACATATATATCTACCAAGCATCTATTCCATCTTGAATTATATTCTCTTGGGTCAAATTTTTGCAGTTTCACTGCACAGGCAATGAAGCAAAGAATGGATCCAAATTGGTTTTAAATTAATCAAACTCACAGTTAAAAAGCAGAGCATCATCACTTAGGTTAAATGTCAGTTGTTCATCTTCACTTTCATGTATTTTTTTGAACTTACTATCATTGACCTTTTCAAGTGTAGTACCCAGTTAAAACCTGGAGAAAATGACAATATGATAAGAGAAGGACAATTTCAGTTATGACAAAGTCATTATATAGAAGATGAGATATGAAGATGTTAATTAATCTCTTCTCAGCATTTTCCACAGTAGGGCAATTACACTTTCGGATTGATGCTCGTTGTAATGGATGTCATATCAAAGCTGAATTAAAGGTGGGCAAAGAAGGTACAAAAATGACTTTAAAAGGAGTGAGAAAAGCTTCGTTCAAAGCTGCATAAGTGAGTGGAAAGATTAGGATGGATTTCTGTGAGTTTTATATTGAGTCTTTAGTGCAAAATTGGAAATTTCTTCTGGTTTTGATAACTTGAATAAGATAGCTACCCTTTTTACTCCTGAATTGCCTTTGAATTTCCCTCTTTGATCCTCTTTTTTTTTCCAGTCATAGACTGTCCCTTGTTAAAATAGCACAAACTTTCTTTGGGAAGAAGAATGAAAGCACCTTGTTTAGAGCATCCTTGAATAACTATGCCAGCCAAGTAAATTTCTTATATGCCCTTCCTTGTCCATGTCACCACAGTCTGACTCTTGCTACTCTACTGAATACAATTAGCATCTGGCAGCAGGAACATTTTTATCTCAGATTACGAGAAAATTCAGTTATTGAAGTAAGCTCTGAATGTTTAGGACACAATAATAGCTTTTCTTGCTTGAGTGCACTGGAGCATGTTGGAAAGTAAGCTGGGGGCTAGCTGTGAGCCAGGAAGTGCATGCATGGGCAAGGTTTGTGCCAAGAAGGAATTGCTTTCCTTAGTATTTGGCAGATGAACAATATTAGTGAAGTCAATGGGTCTATTCACAAACTTACACACTTTGGAAATTTGGGGGCAGTCTCCTCAGAGCTTTCACCTGCTTCAGTTAAACCAAGTTACAATAAACTCACTGGTTTTAGAGGGACAAAACACAAATGAAAGGTGCTAGATTGTCACAGTGAATGAAGTGTCGATCAGAAGTCTTATTTCCAACAATCTGTTGTTGGCTTAGGAATATACAAGTTATTCTGGGATGGTTCTTATATTTCTGGCATAGACAAATTTCCCACTGGCTTCACACCCCATTTTGCTAAAAGTAGTGTTGATTGAATACATTTGGTCTGCATCATTATCCCAGCTTTCCCCAGTGAGCTATGTTGCTTAATAACTGGCATCGTGTGTGTCAGTCAATTTTTAGTCACATCTGCTACTTAAAAGGTCTTCCTAGATCATTCATCATTTGTTCCCAAATCTTCAGTCGTTAATAAAATCCTTTGAACCAAGTAATGACATTAGCACTACAAATAAACTCAGTAAGTTCATTACACTTCACATATTTTATTTTGGCTTTCATTGTTATGAGAACCAAGCAACTTGGTATATGTGGGGAACAAAACCAGTTTTATCTGGAAGACTATTTTATGGTCTATGAAACTAAAATGAGTCTGGACTCAAATAATAATAATGTCTGGACTCAAAATAAAACTCTCAATCCTTCTTGGGGGTGAGAATACACACTCTTTCAACAGAAAAAAACAGATTTAAGAAAAAAACCTCCTAGTTTTAAACAAATCACACAGTTTGAAATCTTCTTTCTAATATAACATTTACAAATCAATGTATATATTCCAGAACCATACAAAGCCCATTAAGGGTGGTGGAAATCTGTCCATCGATTTCAAATGAGTGCTGACACAATACTTTTGAAGGAAATTAATAATTTCATGAGGACATGCTGTCCACAGAATTTGGTTTAATCCCCAGCCATCACCAGAAACACAGTCCTTCCTGCCATGACTATAATTCCTCATATGGAGGATAAGAGAGAATTGGGCATGTAACCATTCTTGAACAAGGCATGGGGCCCAGATAGTCTTCCAAAATTTTATCATGTGCCTTTATTTCATTTCATCTTTAATAAGGAGACTGCAGGCAGCTTTTGGTTGCAGATACGATGCCATGCATTTATGCTACCAGACAGCTTATTATGCAAGAGGCTGTGTGTGGGAACTCTTGAGAGGCCAGAACTACAAGTCAGTGCCACCTCCACTGGGTGCTCCCAAATTCTCTTAATTTCAAAGTTTAAGAGAAATGCTATTGAGTTGGAAGCATGAGGGGCAGAGCGTGACAGAAAAGGAAAAAAATGTGGCAGTTTTTCCAGATCAGCTCATTTTCACTGGAATAAATAGTAACACAACTTTTTTTCTCTCTTTGCAACTGTCAGAACTTACTTCATGGTAAGAAGTAAGTCATGGCAGAAGTAACTTGGCAATGAAGAAATAGCAAAGGATAAAGGAAAACAGCAAAACATCAGTACACATACCAGAAAACAAGATGTATTTCCTATTCTCCAGATTAATGAAAAAGACATGAAAAACATGGAAAAACCACACGAGAGTCAAAACAAGAAATATGCACAAATACAGGCTAGATTTCAGGATTAGGAAGGATAAAAATGAAAGTAAAGCCCTTTCATCACCTGACTGGAACCCAGAGCAGGAGGCTGGGAACTTCTCTGTACTTCTGAAGGTTGTGCCGCATGTAAGTGTGAAAGGAATTTGATAAGCCTGATGCTCCTAAAATGATTGAGAAAGGAGAAAGTTCTCCCTTATTAAAATGTCAATTCAGAAAGTAGAAGAATTAGATGACTATGATGAACCAGGAACTCTTGTGTTCATATATTCCTTGATCATCAGAAAAGATAGAGAAATAACTCATAAGAGGAAACATTTATGATTTGCTTATCCTATTACTGAGTAGACATAGAGTTCAGGCAAATGAATTCCAGTGATAAAAATCAGGAACCCTGCAGTAGTGAGTCCAGTTCAAAAGAAGAAAGCCATCAGAGGTTAACCAAGTAGACACGGCTAATTTTTCTGTACTGTGGCATGCTGTATTATATTACGGATATATAGAGATAACTTTCCCCCTTGCCTAACTTCACTTAGGCATGAAAGGATCATGTTTATGATACTCAGAAGAATTTAAAATCATAGGCATTTTTCAGATTGATGTTTAATTTAATTTCCAGTGTTTATTTTTCTTTTTAAAAGTAGTTGCATTTTCAAAACTAAAACTAGTTTTGAAAGTTCACTTTCAAAAATGTCAAAATGGAACAATAAGTGTTGGAGGTTTCATATTTCTTTAAAGTTCCTGAAATTTGGAATTTTCATATATAGTTTTGCTCAATCCATACTTGCAGTTTTCAATGCCCAATATATTTCATTAAATTTTTGAGAAGAGAAAGAAAATAGAAAGCTAATAACTGCAATGAGATTGGCGCAGGAAGGAAAATAATATCTGCCTTGAGTTCTGCATTGGGTCAGAAAGAAAATATAAAAGGGCTTATAGTTACTGATGCTGAGAGATTGACGGATGTGGGGAAGGCTAGGGACAGCTGTAGGAAGTTTACGATCCCAGTTACCAGAAAATACACTTTCCACTGGTCTGGAGACCAGCTGCTGTGTGACACAAGTGATAATTTAAAGTAACATCACAATCATGGATGAAAGCAATTCAAATGTCAGTAGGCCAATTCATGCTGTACACTGAAATCCACAGACTAAAAAATTGGATCACCTTTAATTTGCAGCTGCTGGCTTGTAGAAATTCTACATAAAGTTGAATAGTAAAGCTTTATAGGTAATGGAGTTGATTATAGTCCAGTACTTATCTCTCTCACACAGAGATGTTTGAACTTCAATGTTTGCAAAAGGCTTTCAAACAGCAGCAAAGAAAGTAGTATTTTTTTGTGTGGAGGCACAGGCTTTCTGGATGCTTGGGAAATATGAAGTGATCATTTCCTCGCTTACTACAGTGAAGTTTATTTAAAGAAAAAACAGGACAGAGACTACTCCCCACACATTCAAAATATTTAAGGAAGCCTAGAAAATTGCTTTCACATACAGCATAGTGAAGTAAAAAGGCAGAATCAGATTGTCCAAGGTATAGAAATGGACTTGTAAATTAAAAAAAAAAAAAAA